>BRYE01000024.1:47500-50000 GCA_030159115.1 Actinidia arguta var. hypoleuca
TGATTTTCTGCAATGGTACGTAAGACAACGTCTTAAGCACTAGGCTAGTGTAAATTAGGATATGTCAAATTTATTAACAACAATGAAATTATAAGTCAATCAATTCATTTTATCATGAAATAGTTTTTCACAACCTTGGCTCATCTAGGCCGATCTTTTTATCATAATCCTTGGCTCATCAAGGCCAATTTTCTTTGATTTCATATCAAGTATTTTTATATAGACACCATAGGTTTGACGACCACCAGTTCCTTAGGAAGCGACCCTAATAACTATGTGTCAATAAAATTATAATTTTTAAATCAATCCATTTTTCTCATAATCAAGGCATGTTAAAGTACATCACGCATGCATTTATTTGTATGGAACAAAATAATAATTTTTAACATTTTGATAAATCAAATAAGGCATGCTTTGATTTTAAAATTCAAGCGGACAAAACATATAAGAGACTCACCAAAAATGGGGTTCCCAAATTTGTTTTCTGTCCGTAGGCTACGGTTCCTTGTATTCAGGTCCTATATTTAACATTTGAACGTTAAATCTAACAATCTTGTGGTTATGATACTAAGATTTTATAATTTATCAAGGTAGGAAAGTATTTTTTAAAGATTAATAATTTGGATTAACACACTTCAGAACTTTTTTGCACAGAATTTTCAAAGACAACAAGTCGATCTATCATTTTTATAAAACTTTTCATAACTAATTTAACTCCAAAAATATTACATAACATAATAGACACATATATTCATCTACAGTAAAAAATATCATGAAATTTTAAGTTACGTAACTATTTTTCAAAAATTGTCAAACATTTTTCTCAGCTTCTGCATAAGAATTTGCTGACAGCAACTCGGCTTATGAATTATTTGGGCATTGAAAATTTTTCCAAAATCTATGAAATTAAATAATTAACAACTAGATGTGTAAATGTATAAAATATAAAATATTCATATTTTTCTGAGTTCTGTAACTATTTTTGTAAAATTCATAAACTTTCTATTCAGAATTTTTGAAAAATCTGATTAACCCAAAAAAATAGATTATAGAATATAAAAAAATATGAATTAAACTTGAAATATATAAAATTCATACCTTATTCAATCTTTCCTTGAATTTTTTTCCAAATATTTTCTCTCTTTTTTCCCCCTCTTTCTTTGTCTCTTTTTCTCTCTTTTCTGCGTCTCTGTTGGCTGCTGCCAACAGCTCTCTCTTTTATGCACCCACCTACCCACATGCACATACACACAGGGACTCTTTTATGCCCCACCCACTCCCTAAACACACATGCACACTCACATGCGCACACACACGTATCAGCCATGCACATGTGTGGTGTCATGTGTCTGCCACATGTCCACCATGAGTGCACCCACGTGTCCGCCATGCCCACATTCCTATGTGTCTATCGCATGTCTTCAATGTGTCGCATTGCCGTATTACGTTTTACACCTAATTATAAAGTAATACAAATATATAATTTTATCGCAAAAAATATTGATTATACTCAAAGTTAAACATTGTTATCGTGGGTCTAGGTTTCAGAAATGTGGTTAGTATGATTTGCCATCATATAGTTGTTATGCTTTAGGGGAAGATTGGTTACAAGGGACATATATCGTGAGTGGAAGTGATTAATGATAATAATTGTGTCCTTTGTGGTTTGGCAATGGGAATCCCATAGTCATTTGTTTTTTGATTGCAACTGTTCCAGCTATGTTTGGGGAGCTGTGTTAGCTAAAACCATGAGTTGTGGGCACCTTCCTCTAACAAATGAGATGGCCTGGGCTGTGTATTACTCCCAAAGGAAATTTTTTCTTAAGGCCATTTACAAGGTTTCTATGGCTGCCAGAATTTATTGTCTTCGATGGGAAAGGAATGCCAAAATTTTCAGACAGAAATCTTTGTTGCCAGATGTTCGAACTCCTTGTCAGAATTAAGACCAATATCAGATTGAGGGTCAGTTCTTGGAAGCAAGCGGCTAACACGTGTGGTAACCAAGTAATATGAGTTATGTAGTAACCAAGCACATTGGACACAATCTCATGGAAGATGTATTGCTCTATACTAATATGCGTTATGGGTCTTACTCTATTACTTAGATATAGAACTCACATTTCGTGTGAATACAAAGTAATTTATTTTGTAATTCATGAAATATATCTAGCTTTATTCTTGATATTGTTCTTACATCTTATTTGAGATTTTCCTGATAATTTATTTACATGCCAATTGAATTTGCACATAGTAGCTAGTTGTATTAGAGTTTGTTATCCCACAAAATTTTATTGGTTAATGATACTAAGGATAAATTACATCAAATCCCCTGTAAATTATGATCCATTTTTTGAGTTGTCCCATAATATTTAAACTCAAACATTCACCCCCTTAAAATATTTGAGCTTGGGAACTTTAGACTTTTTATAACACCCCGAACCGCGAAAACGAGTATTAAATTCGTAACTAAATTAATTTTATTTAATTTTAATACAACTAA
>BRYE01000024.1:107500-112500 GCA_030159115.1 Actinidia arguta var. hypoleuca
AAGCGCCTAAAAGCTAGAAGAGAAAGGCCAGTGTCAACACCCCTAAGGAGAAAGGAAAGAAACAGAAAGGGGAATCGTCTGCATCAGGCTCAACTTCACTAGAACGTGATCTTCTATACTTCTTAGAGGATAGAGATTTGAAAAGGTACAATCTAGACTTCTCGATTAGGAAAGTAATAAATGGTCGATGGATCGACTATGATTTTTTTGACGCACACAATTTCACATTTAGTTCACAAATGGACGATCTCGGGTGGATGCCTATGACACTAATAAGGGATGATGTCTATACCAAACTAGTCGCCTACTTTTATGCGAATGCATCACGAGGACTCCACTCCGATGACATAAAAAGATACGTAAAATGGGTTCATATAACATTGGACCGATTAACAATTCGAAAAATATTGGGAATCAAATCTGAAAGCGAAATAGGCAGGCATAGTATTCAAAGGAAACAACAAATGCAAGCTGTCTATGGTAATGATGTGAGTTTAGCCGTACAACCAAAGGCAAATACGTTACCCCTAGAGTTGAGATTAGTGCACCATTTTATTTGCACTATTTTGATTCCCAAGACGGGAAAATTTGAGTATGTATCGGATAGGGAACTGTTCTTTCTTTGGGCATATGTTACAGATTCGAAAATTGATCTGGCTCTTTTCATATTGGACCAAATGTTCAAAGCCACCTTCAAGAAGGTGAGCTTACCCTATGGAATGTTCTTAACGAGAATTTTTAAGTATTTTCGAGTTGATTTGGATGATGAAACGGCAAGAATCCCAAAGGCCGTGAGCGACGAATATAATGAGAAAACTCTGAAAAGAATGGGGTACGAGTTAATTGGAGACAAATGGGTTTCAAAACAAACTAAAGTTGAGACAGGGAGTAGTTCAAAAGGAAAGGAGAAAGTGGAAGGAGAAGAAGCCGCGGAAGAAGGAGGATTTGAAATTGAAATGCGTACCTTCATGATCAAAATGACTGAGTCGATAACCTTATTGCATACAAAAGTCGACAACATGGCATTTCAATTAGTGGTTTGTGAAAAGAAAATCCAAAATCTGTCAAACATGGTGAGAAAAGGAAAGCAACCATCGGATGACAGTGAAAGCTCGGACAAGGGGGAGGAAAACAAAGGAGAAGAAGGGGAAGCAAGCAAAGAAAAGCAGAAGGAAGATGAGGAAGCAGAAAATGAGGAAGAAAAGGAAGGTGACAGAAATACAGAACTTGGCAACTCTTCCGAGACTGATTCGGATGCTACTCCACTCATCTCTCGCGCTACACGATGACGATACAGTACCCGCAATTGGGAACTGAAATCAAAATTCAAAAACACCCCCGAGACGGCTCTAGAAGTATCTTCATCTCCATTTCCATCCCCATCCACACCCGTCCACAACGCATCATCCACCTCGCCCTCTCCATAAAACTCTGTGTTTTATTGTGGAAAATGTGTTAGAAAATATGTATGAATTCTGATAATGTGTTCATTTTTGGACAATATGTATGGGAAATGATTTTAACTTCTAATGTTTATGTCTTATGGTATGATTAGTATGTCCTGATTGATGAATAATGGTTGATGATCTATGATTGCTGGTTGATGTTTATGACCTATGATTTATGGAATGACAATAGTATGTTATTAAATTATGGTTTAAGGGATTGAGAAATGACTGCAGTTTATGGATCATTACATGACATTGTGTTTGGATATCTTAAGTATCAAATAATTTTTGTTAGATATACATTAAATGAATGGGCTCAAATGATCTTTATATATATATGCATACATGACTGTTAAGATATTATCTAGTTATAATTTGCCCTCATGAAAACTGTTTTATGTCACCCTTGATGAATTGACAAAAAAGGGGAGAAAGATATTACAAAAGAAAGGGGGAGATAAGAAAGGGGGTACAGTGCAATACGGAAGCAATTTACATAACTTTTGTGTTCATGTTTTGTCATCATCAAAAAGGGGGAGATTATTGAATCAAGCCTCGATTTCGATGATAACAAAACTGTTTATTAGTGTTTAATATGTTTACTAAGCGTGCAGCAAAGAAACATAGCGATCTATAACTCAACTGATCAAAGAAAGCTTCTTAAACACTTTCTAACAGAAAGTGTCGACACCTTATTCTAAAGTGTCGACATCTTGAGCCCAGAAGCCAAAATGATCAAATCGGTGAAAGATCTAAATAACTCATTAATCTGGATTTGATAAAAGTAAACAAAGATCATACAAATACATGGAAACATATCAGGAAGAAACAAAGGCGACTCAATGCTTTGATTATCAAAAAGAAGATGGAACACATTCTGGAAGGATGTGTTGACACTTAGTACACAAGTGTCGACACCAAAAGTCAGTAATCAAAAACCAGAATCTGACGGAAGAAGTGTCGACACCATGTATCGACACCAAATGTCAGTAGCTACTCACTAAAGACTTTTTGAAGATAAAGTGTCGACACTTGTATCGACACCAAATGTCAGTAGCTACCAACTGAAGCCTTTTGAAGACCAAGTGTCGACACCAGTATCGACACCTAACGTCAGTGATCAACTTCAAAAGTTTTGGAGGAAAGGGTCGACACCATCATCAGCACCAACTGTCAGTAGCTGAAATCAGAATATAAAAGAAGGGAAGTGTCAACACCCTCATCAGCACCAACTGTCAGTAGCTAAAATTAGGATATGAAAGAAGGGAAGTGTCGACACCTTTATCAGCACCAAACGTTAGTAGCTGAAATCAGAACTCTGAAGAAGAGAAGTGTCGACACCTTTATCAGTACCAAATGACAGTACGTAATTTCAGGAATCTGGAAGCAGTAGTGTCGACACCAACATCAGCACCAAAAGTCAGTAGGCAACGAAAGATTTTCTGACAGAGAAATGTCGACACCTAGATCAGCCCTTGAGACAGTTTTATGGTAAGAACTGAAGACTTGAAGTGTCGACACCATGAATCAATGTGTCAACACATAGAAAACGTCGACACCCAACGGGAAGATTTTCAAATGCAGAGATGTCTGGTACAGCATTAATGGCTTTCCAACTACCACCAACGGTATACTCTTCACTTAAGTCATTAAATACAAGTCTCCAAGGGCATTTAACATACAAGGGAGTGATCCTAAACATATTGATTCATCCAACAAGCTTCAAAGTCAAGAATTCTTGAATATTCTTTTTGTCCCTTTGTGTGAGTATTTATTGTGATATTTCATTCTTATCTACTTTATTTGAGAGAGTCATTGTTCATCTTAAAATACCTCCACATTTTCATCTTTGTAAGTTTGAGTGTGACTTGGTCAAAAACACTTGGTGAGAGTTTCTGAGTGTTTCTCTTGTTGAAAGCCAAACACTTAAGAGTTTGAGTGTTTTCTCTTGTAAGTAAAACACTAGAAAGCTTAAGTGGAGCTTGGACAAAACTACTTGGTTTAAAAATGAGTTGGACACTTGAACAACCAACCCCCACATTGTAGTTGCGGATTACAAATAGTGGAAGAAGATCTTGCGGAGATCTTTGGAGGACGTAGATCACGAGTTGTGATCGAATCTCGATAAATCTGGTGTGCTCTCTCCTATTATTGCTATTACTACATTATTGCATTTCTTGCATTAAACTTATTATAGCATTTTACATTCATTGTTATTAAAATTAAAGCAAATTAATTATAAATCACCAATTAAGTTTGAAAAACCTAATTCACCCCCCTCTTGGGTTGCCTATTGGGTCAACAATTAAGAGTCTCGTTCCCGCAAGTAAGTTTTTATTGCAATTGTGAAACTATGTGATGATGATGGTAATGTATTACCAAATAATAAAATAGTTACACAAGGGATGAGAAAACTCCATTATGTACATATAATCAACTCATTTGAAAATCAACATCTGTCATATCTACATAGTGAAATTTATCATGTTTATATATAATTGGATTAGAAAAATCCATTATGTACATGTAATCAACTCATTTGAAAATCAACACCTGTCATATCTACATAGTGAAATTTATCATGTTTATATATAATTGGATTATGATGCTACATATCTATGATGATCATGGTATGACTTCAGTTTTTACCCACTCCAGTTTATGCCCCTCACCAACTTTTAGCAAGATACCAGATAAGGAAACCCATGACGATGTTCTTTTTCTTAAAAACAAATGCTATAACATGTAAATGTAAACAAGTATCTTAGGGGCATTCTTACTGTTGTGGTAAAAATTTAGGAGAGCAACCAACAGTCAGAATTGCTCCTCGGCCTCGGCACTGGATCTCGACTAAAGCTAGGGCAATCTGCGTAGTAATGAACACACGTGACCAGCCGGGGTGAGGCCACTCAAAACCCCTCTGGAGTGTGTATCAGACCAATGTGATCAGGAGATAATTAAAGGCAGTATGGCAAGCACAATTATAAAGGTGCCTGTGGTGCCTGTATTGAGCATACCTTTTTGTAATAGGGGAGCGGCCTTTATATAGATGGAGTAATGAGCCGTGTAGGCGAATCACACTGAGTTTCTCGGAAGAATAAGTATGGGAGGATATCCCAATAATCCGAAGATAACATGAGGATGCCATTTGGTGAGCAGTCCGTATTTTTAGGTGTTGTGATGGAGATGGAGTCTAACGGAGATAGTTCCCTTATAGAGGTGGAATTCTCATAGAGGTGGACTCTGATCAAGTAGAGAAATGATGGAGAAAGAGTCTTATGATAATAGACTTCTGTCGGGGATGGAGTCCTTTTGAGGAATAAGTCTTCATGGAGATGTCTTTGCCTTGGGCGAGACAAACCACCTTGCCCGATGGCGATCTAAAGGAACCATTTGTGTAGGCGAAGTGGGGTTAAGTTTTTCAATAATGCGAGACGACCAGGAAAGCTGGTGTTGTGAACCCTTAGACGACGTGAGCCACTTGGATTATTTAAACCAAAGAGGTGGCGTGTATTTTTCTCACATCAGTAACCCCCTACTCAAAGTGCCGAG
>BRYE01000024.1:137500-140000 GCA_030159115.1 Actinidia arguta var. hypoleuca
TGTTAATTATCTTAGTTTAATAGCTAGTAATTCTTGAGTTTTTCTCATCCATGGAAGGCTAGATTTATTGGCTTGATTCAAGAACTATGTCTTCCTCCAGACCTTAGCATCAATTAACTTTATCTCCCGTTAAATGATTTCAATGCTTATTTTATCAAAACTTAGAGTTGCATACATCTTTAATTATTTGTCAACAAGTCCATTTGATACAAGTAACGTTATATCTCTTGCACTTTAGGTGTTTGAACATTGTATAAAGCCATTACCGATCCCATAAACACATATTAAGATATAAAATATAGTTTCATTACAAAATCCTCAAACCATTGTGTCTTGAGATTTGATTGAGATACATAAAGAGAAAAGAAATTGAAACATCTAAGCTAAGAAAAAACTAGATACTTAAACTATGTCAATTTATATTTACAGTTTACATCTCATTTACATAATTATCAAAAATCTCAAAACCAATCATTTTATAATTCTTTCAGTTGCAACAAAACTCAATCTTGTATTTTTAAATCCCTGTGTATATGACCTTGGGACTTTCAAGTATTATGCTGCATTGATAGATTCCTACGCTTGAAAATTGATTGTTATAGTTAGATAGCATCAGATCAAGTAAAAAATCTCCCTTGAGACTTGCCTTTAATACAACTTTTTTCTTACATTTCAGAAATTACACTGACCTCGTTAGAGTTTGTCTTTGATATGGAGCTTCTAAATGCAAACAAATATGGTCTCAATGCAAACCAAAATGATGAATTTTTTTATTACAATTCTACCCTAAAATAAAATATCATTAAAGATAAAAATTCTAAGCACACCCATCACATCATCCCACCTCCCCCAGCCTTCAGCGGCTTAGCTATGTCCACAACTCCATCACAGTCAAGCAAAACTCTTGTCAACCACGCTCCAACAAAACGACAGGTTCTACCATCAAGCATGCCTTTCACGTCCACAATCGCTACCAATTATGGCGAGATTTGCTAGAGATCGTTGAGAAATTTGCGCCTGATGCGTTGAAAAATAGCTGAACAAGACATTTTTCTAGTCGATTCTACCAAACTCCGACGAACAACTCCATAATAAAGTTGGGTCACCACCACTACAACTACGGATTCAAAATAGGTTCTCTTTCTGCCTTGTAGAAAAGAAGTGAAACAAAAAGTTTTTGTTATAATTGGATGTTTCACACAAAAAAAATAATAGTAGAATTTCTTAATACCCAAGGATAATAAGAAGATAGAAGCTTCTATTTATTCTTCTCAAGGTTGTTTTTCCTCTTCCTTTTTAACTTGTGCATATACAAGTATATATGATGATGGGTTTGTACTTTGTTGGTATCTACATATAGGTGTTTTTTATTATACATTATTTAGTGGTGATGATAGTCAAATGGGACGGGGGCTGCTGGGGGACTAGTTCCCAACACATGGGGGGAGAGGGAGCCATTGAACCACGATGGCTGGGGATGGGTAGGTGTTACAACCCTAGTTCTTAGACACGATATGGTTTGATGTGTGATGATACCCGCACTAACCTTGATGGCAAAGGCATGAGAGAGGCATGCCTTAACAAAATGATAAATATTCAAGACAATGATGATGAAGAACAAATGCAAGGCGCAAGCGGAGTTGTGCCCGAATGTGTGACATTATGGGCTGTGAACATGGATTGGCATTAGCATGTTATTGGGCAGTCCTACAAGAAGGAAAACACTCGTTGGAATCAATCAGTTCGTGGGTGGCTTGGTGCGGACCCAAGGCTGGCATTGGCAAGGCAGTAATTAGGCAGACATTTGGGGAATTGCGTTCGAGGATACTTGTATTTGTAAGAGCACTTTAGGGACACTTGTCCTAAGGATGATATGGGCAGTTGTTAGCTTGCATGTGTGGCAGCCTTATATTAGGACAAGTTTCCCTAGGCGGGTTGTCAAATGTCTGGACATGTGTCATGTCTAAATTATTGTTGTGTCTTTTTGTAACTAATTATTTGTCTATAAATCAGGCAAGGGCCTGGGCAAAGAAAGGCAGAGATATAGGAGACAATTCTAAGGTAGAAAATTGGTGTTCTAGCCTAGAAAATTCTAAGTGTAATCCTATAATTATTGGTGCAATAAAAAGTTGAGTTTTGACTCATAAATATTGCTTGTTGATTATGTTTTTCTAAACCTCAAGTTTGTTTGTGTGTGTTTTGAGTGAGACTTAGTGCCATCGCAAGCCATATTTAAGAGTGGAAATTGACTATGTGACAGGGATGATGATGAGTGGAGGAAAATAGTGGTTATGGTGGGTGTATACCTAGGGCTTCGGAAGGTTTAAGATGGGATAGAATAGGAATAAATGGTTTGTATTGAGATAAATTTAATGGGAGTTTCACTCTAAGGTGAACTAATATTCTAACACATTTAATAAATATCACAAAAATCTTAAGTCAAAACTCTTTTTTATCTCACTGAATAAAAATATCTTCGTACTCTCTACCCCACTTCTTA
>BRYE01000024.1:192500-205000 GCA_030159115.1 Actinidia arguta var. hypoleuca
ATTATATAATAAAGTTTAAAAAAAATATATTTAAATCCTCAAAGCAACTAAAATTGTAATTAAACTATCAATCCATCATTTTGACGCTCTAATTATATGAAACAAAACCATTTAAAAACAAGCTACATTGATCAAACATCCAAGACCATGAAGCCAAAGAGAGAGATCAAAAAGAAAATTGTCTAATAGCAAAAGTGGCAAGAGTAAGAGTCCATGAGCAGAGATTCAACTGCTCAGAACTATAAAAGTGAAGAATTATATGAGGTTAGAATAGAAGATAACTACATATAATAAGGACATTTTTATAATTTTAATTATAATCGAGTCGGGTTCGGATGTAAAACTCCTAAACTCATACCCTACCTAAACCCTAACATGTTATATGTTTTAAATTCTAAACCCACTCAAAGTCGTTTAAGATCCACCAAACCCGTCTCATTAGTGTCCAATAAATGGGTACCCAACATCAAGTAGTGTGCCTATAAAATCTTAAAAAACAATATTCCTACTAATACTATTATAATAAATAATTTTTTTTGAAAACCTTCTAATGGCAATCGGTCCAGCTGTCCGTCCCCCTTGTCTCCATTCCCGAGTCATGATAACAGAGGTTGGTACACTTTGTCACACACTGCCACCAAAATAAAGCCCATGGTATGTATACACACTTCTGTATAAAAACATATTTGTTGTTTCTATGGGTCACGAATCACATGACCCATTTTAGTATTCTGTACGATGACACCGTCCAACCTTACCGTCAAAATCAGGGGCTTTTTAGGAACTTTGCTGCACAAAAACACATCACCAGGGTAGCTTTTAAATACACCCATATAACTTTTCATAACACCCAGCACATGCATTGTGGCACTAGTACTTTTTAAAGACACTTGCAGGTGCGAGTGTAAAGAGAACTTTTATCCGTGTAGTTAGCAGCTCCCGTCAGCACGGATTGAAGCTGTCGCGCCTCCACCCCAAGCCCGCCCTCCTCCGATCCTCCCGTCCGCCATGTATTCGCCCAACGCTGCCAGTGGTCTGATCTGGCCGACCGGACCTCACTCATCCGTCTGGATAAGTGGTCTCTACTCACGTTTCCCATGGATTCGTGATCCTTCGCGCGTTTAGGGTTCCGGACGATCAAGAGCCTGTCAACACCGGCTTCCTCTCATCCTGTTCCTGGCTGAAGCTGCCTCCTCCATTGCTACAGAGATTGCTCAAAGCCTCCAACCATCCCTTGCTTCAATTGAAATGTAGGATTTTGTTTGGATCACTCCAGAAAAAATAACAGAAATAGAGATAAATGGGGACTTGGCTGGTGTGGGATAGTGGGTGGGTGTTGAGGAGGAGGTGGGTGGAAAGAGAAAAACAACAATAATTCAAAATTTTGGGGTATTAAAAAGTTGTGTACTCGAGAAAAAAATGTGTGCATTTAGAAAATCTCTTTTAAAATTCATAAAATATCATTGATTTTGGAGTAATTTTTATTGTAACAATGATATCATATGGTAATAATGATGTTGTATAGAAAATAAGAGAACTCTAAGGGCATGTTTGTTTTGGAGATAAGAATGTCGGATTGGATTACAAATCCGATGGGACCACTAATATGGTGTTTGTTGACTCCATTTGAGGTTGGATATGTAATCCGATGGATTTGTAATCCATCAAATTGGCCGGATTTGTAATACCACCCCACCCCCATTATTACATATCCAAGGGGTATGGATTAGGCATAAAGTTACTAAAATACCCATAAAATATCTAAAATTACTAAAATACGACACTATGATTTATCTAAATAATTTTATTATTAAATATGATTTTTTTTAACAATGATCATGTATTTAAATCTTATCAATTCAACATATTTTTACTCTCTCATTTCATTTTTAAAGTTAAAAAATAAAAATAATAAGTCTTATTTAAAAAAATTATTTTAAATAGAGGGGTCAAACAAGTAAAAATAAATATTTTTTTAAAAAAAATACATTAAGGATAATAAAAAATAGATTAATCTTATTTCGAATATTTTTTGGTCTTTACTAATTTTTTTTGTTTGAAGAGAAAAGTAAATAAAAAAAAATTATTTGTTTAACAAAACGAGTTTAACTTACCTATATCACTTAATAAAAGTATGATTTAATTAAAATAAAATTAATTTTTATATTTGAAATAAATTTTCCTTTCATAGCACGAATTTTACTACTAGTATATTTGTTATATAGAATGATATGACAAATTGGTGCATAATCTTTTTAAATTAGAAAATCTTTTAAAGAGAGTATTATTTTAAAATTATAATCTGAGGGCAATTGTGGAAAACGTGAACAAAAGTATTTAATCCAACACTCATATCCATTGCAAAACAAACAAGTGCATATTAAAATTTCACAGGATTAGTAATCCGACTTAGTCCGACTGGATTTGTTATCCAACCTTAAATCCGACTGGATTTCTAATCCTCCAAATTCAATCTCCAAAACAAACATGGCCTAATATATTAATGTAACTAACTAATTTAAAAAGTCAATAATTATCACGTCTACATAATGAGATTCATTATAATTACATGACAGTTAGTAATTAGATTATAATACCACAAATCAACGATGTCGTAGTATCATGGTAGTAATGCATTTTTTTTCTCTTAGTTTTGAGGGTGGGTCCGAATGGTATCCGTTGTAGTAGGGACCACACATTTTCTAAATTAGTAAAGAAATTGATACAATTAAAATATGAAGGCCCAAAATAACACCTTAGGCATACTTTTTGTGGACTAAAATTGTAATCATGTCCTTACCTTATCGAGTCTCGATTCGTTACCATCATTTTGAAGGTGTGGGAGTTATTGATTGTTGTCACTTTGCTGATTTTCTCGGCAAAGTGTTATTTTTTGGTGTGTATGCTTTCTATGTAATGTGTTTTTTGGGGTCTTCATTTAGGATGAGAGGTGGTATATATCATCACTTCACCCATATTTTAACCTCGTATATGGCTGGCTACAAATAAAATGATTATTTAGTCAAGAACTCAATCTGCTGTGAAGATCGAGTCCATTTTCATGGAATCAATTGGATTGGATCCCAATGGAGAGAGGGCGGAGGAAGAGGAAGCATATAAGATCAGAACAGAACAGAACAAGAGAACTCGTATGGATTCCACCCACCCCTAAAAAGCCCTGTTGTGGTAAAAATCTGGGAGAGCAACCAACAGTCAGAATTGCTCCTCGGCCTCGGCACTGAACCTCGGCTAAACTGGGGTGACCTGCACAGCAACGAGCAAAAGTAATCGGCCGGGGTGAGGCCGCTCAAAACCCCTCCGGCGTGTGTATCAGACCAAGGCGACCGGAAAATAAGGCAGTATGGAGAACACAATAAAAGTATGTAGTGCCTGTGTTGAGCGTACCTTTTTGGTTGTGAGGGAGCGGCCTTTATATAGACGGGAGAACTGAGTCGTGTCAGTGTAGTATGGCGAATTCCTCGGAAGGATAAGCATGGGATGATATCCCAATTAAATCTGGAGTTCAATCTGGAGGCTGCCAACTGGTGATCACTCCGGAATTATAGGCGACGTTGTGGAGTTGGAGTCTATTGGAAACAGTCCTCTTGCAGAGGTAAAACTCTTTATGGAGATGGACTTCAATCAGGTTAGGAGTCCCGTGATAGCAGATCTCTAATGGAGATGGGAGTCCTTTTGGAGAGAAGTCTTTGAAGGAGATGTCTCTGCATTGGGCGAGGTAAATAGTCTCGCCCTTTGGGCGACGTGCTTTGCTCGGAACATCTGTTGGTTCGAATTATTCCACATCAGTAGCCCCCTACTCAAAAGTGCCGAGATATTTGGGACCTTTGAGTAATATCATTAGAAGTTATGGACCCGTGTGGGTGCGTATTAAATGTGCCTTTTTTCCCGGTTTGACACGTGGATGGGGCATTAAATTCTGCAGTAGTTTTTTGGAGAAACAGGGCGGCGCCATGATTACCTTTGGCGGGATTTGATGGCTCGGGGTTCAAGTTTCAAAAAGAATTTGAATAGGCGGATTAATCTGGGCCATTAAAGCGGATGAATCTCAACCGTCACTCTCCTTATATATAAGGAACCCTAACCATTTACTTTTACCCTTTTGCCTAACCAACATCACTCTCTCTCCTAGCTCTTGCTTGTGGTTGTTCTTCCTGTTCTTCCTGCCTTAAGTCTCCTTGCTTCTGCCTGTGATCTTTGCTTCTTAGCACAGTAAGTAATCGTTCGCTCTTTTTTTTTTCTTAGTTGTATGTCCCATAGGTCTACGGTGAGTCCTACTTTGGATTCTTTGCCTTCTCAGACCATTTAGGAGAGGTTAGACAGTCCCCTAGGTCCCCAATGGAAGATCCATCCATTGCCGAGGTCGTCCCTCTAGGTGACGTTCATCCCTCTGTAACTAAGGAACACAACACTATGACCCTTGAGGAGCTCGGCTCATTAAGGGAGACTTATTCATTTCCTCAGGGCGTTCAGCTCAGACTCCCTGAAGAGGGCGAGACCATACTTTCTGCTCGCCCTAGAGAGGTAGCTTTTTACGAGGCCACCTTTCCCGCGGGCCTCCGTTTTCCTATTCCTTTAATCATTAGGTCAATTTTGCTTTTCTACAAAATTTGTCCTGCTCAGCTCGTCCCCAACGCGTGGCGCAGTATCGTCGGTGCCGTGTCGTTGTGGCGAGTTCACAAGTTTGTGATGACCTTATCCGAGTTTAATAATATTTTTTCCCTCACTAATAATCCTAAGCCGGACCAAGGGTGGCTGTACTTCAAGGCGAGGTACAAGAAAACTATCCTCGGAGGGTACCCTAGCAACGTGAAGGGGTGGAAGAGCAGGTTCTTCTTTGCCTCCGGGGACAATTGGGAGCTTTTTGATGAAGAACCTCAGGAGGGAGTACCGCGGATTCCGAGGTCATGGGCAATTCCAGGTTGGGTTTTTTTTTTTTTTTTAACGTTGGTTTATTAATTAACTAGATCGGTATTAACATGAGTTTCTTTTCAGATAAACGCTGCAATGAGCTGCCTATGTTGCTGTCGTTCGAGCAGGAATTCTATGACCAAATTTCTAAGTCGGTGGCAGAACGTGGGCGCTACAAGGTCCCCATGATTTTCAAAACCAAGGCTTTTCATCGGGGGTTCAGCTCGCCTGGTCCTACAGAACAGGGTCAGAGGGCGATCATCCGCAACCGTCATCGACGTCGGGTAAAGCGGGTGAGTCCCGCTCTTCCCGTGGTGAACTCCCTCAAGATGGTCAGCCCCAAGATGATTCAATAGAATATATAGGGACTGTTAGGAAAGAACTGAGGAGGGTTGCTCCTCATATTCTCGACCTGACCTTATTAAGATGATCGGGGGGAAAAATCCGAGACCCTGTCCTTGAATTTTGCTCAGCGTTGGGATCGAGCTCGATCTCGACATCAGAATCCTGGTCGGATTCCGAGCTATTCCCCGAGCTTAGATCGGATGGTATAAATCCTTGCTACCTTTATTGATTATTTTTTTTACGTCTGATATATATCTCTTTTTTTCTTTTTTGCAGCAATGTCGAGGAGAATCAGTCTTAAGAAGCTCGGCGAACGGGTGGAGAGAGCCCGAGGTGAGAGTTCATCCCAAAAATCTGGTCCCCCTCCTGCAAAAGGGGTGGTCATTGGCGAGAAGCGTCCAGCGGATGAACCTCCCTCCTCGTCGAGCAAGAAGGCAAAATCTGGGGATGACTCCAAAGGCAAGGGGCAAGCCCCCATCCCAGAGCCAAAAAAGAAATCTGGTCTAGTACGTCATCCAGTAGCCCCTTCTTCTGGTCCCGGGGAGGGAAGCTCGCCCTCGTTGGGTACAGCACTTGGTCCGAGGGACTCCATTTTGGGGAGTCCTTCGGTGGCCGAGAAGATCCTTCGAGGGGTGATCCCTCCTACGGATCAAGAGAAGGTGGGGCAGCTCTCTCTGGACCAGACTGCCTCAAAATTTATTCACGCCCTTGGCCAGGTATTATTTTGATACTAACTTCAAATTTGTTTTATCCTCGTCAAATTTGATTGTTTTGATCTGATTAGATTTGTTTGTAGCAGGCGCTTGTGTTCGGGTCTTCTCTGGCGGTGAAGAGCAGGGAGACCATTGAGGAGGCCACCCTTCAACAGGGGCGAGCTGCTTCTTTGGATTCTGAAGTTTCTTGCCTTCAAAAGTTATCTTCCAATCTGGAGCAGCAATTGGCCGAGGCGCGAGCTCGGGAGCAGCAGGTCGGCGACGAGTTCACCAAACTAAAGGCTGAAAGAGACGCTTTCTCCGATAGTCTGACAAAGGCAGGTCTTTTGGTTAAAGACTTGAGGGGGAGAATGGAGCGTGCAGGAAAGCTGGCTGTTGAGGAATTTAAATCCTCGTCAGATTTCTCCGAGGCTGTCGAAAGCTCATCCTCGAAGTATTTTGGCGAAGAGTTTGATTTCTGCAAACGTCAGATTCGTCACCACCATCCCGACCTGGCCATAGACTTGGAGGAGATGCGCCTCGATCTGGACCTGCTTGCTTTGGAGGATGAAGAAGAAGGGGAAGGGGGCGAGGAAGAAACGGTTGAAAAAGGAGACGCGAATCATCCAGGCGACGCAGCTCCCCAAGGCGAGGACAACCCCCCCCCCCCCTTTATCATAAATGTAATTTGTAATGTGAATGGTCATGAATATAAACGTTGATTTTCTCGACAATTTTGCATGTTGATTTTTATATTGTATCCTTGTGCAATTCTTAACCAATGGGAACTAGGATAGGAAAGGTCATTTTTTTGATGATCTGGCGATCTTGAATAGGCGAACAAGATGCCTCCATCTTTCGATGATCTGGCGATCTTGTTTAGGCGGCCAAGATGCCTCCGTCATCTTTTGATGATCTGGCATCTTGTTTAGGCGACCAAGATGCCTCCGTCATCTTTCGATGATCTGGCGATCTTGAATAGGCGAACAAGATGCCTCCATCTTTCGATGATCTGGCGATCTTGTTTAGACGGCCAAGATGTCTCCGTCATCTTTTGATGATCTGGCGATCTTGTTTAGGCGACCAAGATGCCTCCGTCATCTTTCGATGATCTGGCGATCTTGAATAGGCGAACAAGATGCCTCCGTCATCTTTCGATGATCTGGCGATCTTGAAGAGGCGACCAAGATGCCTCCGTCATCTTTCGATGAACTGGCGATCTTGAATAGGCGACCAAGATGTCTACGTCATCTTTCGATGAACTGGCGATCTTGAATAGGCGACCAAGATGCCTATGTCATCTTTCGATGAACTGGCGATCTTGAATAGGCGACCAAGATGCCTACGTCATCTTTCGATGATCTGGCGATCTTGAATAAGCGATCAAGATGCCTCCGTCATTTTTCAATGAACTGGCGATCTTGGTTAGGCGATCTTCATTTTGCACTATTGTTGAAATAAACTGGAGAAATTTTATTACTCGGAATAAAATGTGGTAGTTACAAGTATTTCGTCCAAGGGAGTTATTGGAAATATTTCTTCAAATGCTCAGCGTTCCAAGGATGGGGGAGTGCTTTTCCGTTCATGTCTTCTAGCCAATAAGTTCCTGGTCTAGTTACCTTGACGACCTTGTAAGGGCCTTCCCATGTTGGTCCTAATTTCCCAGCATTTGGCTCTTTGGTTGATAGGGTAACTTTTCGTAGAACTAGGTCGCCAGGTAAGAATGATCTGTGTTTGACCCTCTGGTTGAAATATTTGGCGACCTGATGTTTATAAGCTGCTTGGCGTATGCCCGCTTGTTCCCGCTTTTCCTCAAGGAGGTCGAGGTTGAGTCTCAGCTCACCATCAATTCTATCTCTATCAAAGTTTGAAATCCTGAAACTCGGCATTCCGATTTCGACAGGTATTACTGACTCGGTTCCATAAACCATGGAATAAGGCGTTTCACCAGTAGGAATCCTACTAGTAGTGTGATATGCCCATAATATGCTCGGCAAGTCTTCCACCCATTCCCCTTTGGATTTCTCCAATCTAGTTTTTAAATTTCTGAGGATGGTTCTGTTGGTGACTTCTACTTGGCCATTGGCTTGAAGGTGGCCGGGAGAGGAGAAATGATGCGATATGGCGAGATCCAAGCAAAATTTCCTGAATCCGTCATTGTCAAATTGCCGGGCGTTGTCTGAGATAAGGACCTTTGGAATTCTAAATCGGCAAATGATACCTTTCCAAACAAAGTTTCTCGTATTCTTTTCCGTGATTCTGGCCAGTGGTTCAGCTTCTACCCACTTTGTCAAGTAATCAATAGCTACGATCAAGAACTTCCTCTGTAATGGAGCTTGAGGCAAAGGCCCTAGTATGTCGATTCCTCATTGGGCGAATAGCCAAGGGCTGGTAATTGGTACCATCTCGGTATGGAGAAGGTGGTTGGATGGAGCAAACCTCTGGCATTTGTCACATTCCCTGGTGTATTTCGCTGCATCCCGTCCCATATGGGGCCAAAAGTAGCCTTGGTGAATCGCCTTTCGTACCAGCGACCTTGCTCCTGAATGATTTCCGCAGATACCTTCGTGGATTTCTTTCATCACATACTTGGCTTCTTCAGGTCGGAGACACCTTAGGAGGGGACTAGAGAAAGATCGTTTATATAAAATTTCATGTAGTAGGCAGAACCTTGCAGATCTACGGCGAATTCGGCGAGATTGGAGTTTATCTGCTGGTAATGTACCGTCTCGAAGGTATGTGGCGATCTCATCCATCCAGGTCGGATTTGTTTCTGTTGTAAAGACGGATTTGGCGACCTTAATGCTTGGTTTGGACAAGAATTCCAACGGTATACTTCTGTCTGATATAAAATCAAAAGCTGAAGCAAGATTTGCTAGGGCGTCTGCTTTTCTATTTTCCTCTCTGGGGATTTGTCGAATGGTGAACCTTTTAATCTTCTGAGTTAAGCATTTAACTTCATCCAAATAAGCTGCCATTCGTACATCCCTAGCGAGGTAATCTCCCTGAACCTGGTTAGCCACTAGTTGGGAGTCGCTGTAGGCTTCAATTGATTGGACTCCCAATCTTGTGGCGACCCGTAATCCGGCGAGAAGGGCTTCGTACTCAGCTTCGTTATTGGTGACTTTAAACCCAATCTGTATGGCGTATTCCATCTGTTCACCTTCCGGGGTTTGCAGAACAAGCCTTACACCGCATCCGTGTTGATTGGAAGACCCATCAACAAACAATGTCCATTTGTCGAGCTTTTCCCCCAAGCTCCCGAGGTCATTTTCTGAGTTGTGAATCCCTTCCTTCGAGAATTCTAGATCGGGCTGGTGAGTGGATTCGGCCACGAAGTCGGCTAAAGCCTGGGCTTTGATTGCCGTCCTCGGTTTATAGTTAATATGGAATTCGCTCAACTCAATGGACCATTTCAGTAGTCTTCTCGAAGTATCTGGTCGTTGAAGAACTTGTTTTAACGGCTGATCGATCAATACGGTGATGGGATGGGCCTGAAAATAATGGCCAAGTTTTCTGGAGGCGATCAGGAGGGCGTAGGTGAGCTTTTCAATCATTACGTATCTGTTCTCAGCACCTATCAGAACCTTACTAACATAATATACCAGCTTTTGGAGATGGTCCTCCTCTCGGATGAGCACGACACTTATTGCTGTGGGCGAAATGGCGAGGTATATGAACAATTCTTCTCCCGTGGTCGGAACCACAAGCATAGGAGGTGACTCCAAATACTTTTTAAGTTGTTGAAAAGCTTCTTCCGACTCTTCTGTCCACTGGAAATTTTGATTTTTCCTTAGGATTTTGAAGAATGGTAAACATCTGTCCGCCGATTTGGAAATAAATCGGTTGAGGGCGGTAACCCGTCCAGTTAGCTGCTGGACTTCTCGGATGTTTCTGGGCGAGCTCATCCCAAGCAAAGCTTGAATTTGGTCTGGATTAGCTTCAATTCCACGTTTGGTTACCAAGAACCCTAAGAATTTCTCGGATGATACGCCAAAAATGCATTTGGAAGGATTTAACATCATCCTGTGTTTCCTCAAAATGTTGAAAGCTTCTTCAAGGTGGGCGACGTGCTTTGCTGCTTCGAGGTTTTTAACGAGCATGTCGTCTATATATACTTCCATGGTCTTTCCGATTAGCTCTTTGAACATCTTGTTTACCAATCTTTGATAAGTAGCCTCGGCATTTTTTAGACCAAATGGCATGACCTTGTAGCAATACAATCCTCGTTCCGTGATGAAGGAAGTTTTCTCTACGTCGGGGGGAAACATCTTGATCTGGTGATATCCTGAGAAGGCATCCATGAAGCTAAGAAGCTCGTGCTTAGATGTGGCGTCGACTATCAGATCAATTTTTGGTAGTGAAAAACTGTCTTTTGGGCATACTTTGTTGAGATCAGTGTAGTCCACACACACTCTCCACTTCCCCCCCTTTTTGGGGACAACGACAACATTAGCTAACCATTCTGGATAGTGGGCTTCCTTGATAACTTTAGCTCTGATGAGTTTGGCGACCTCCTCGTCGATAACTCGAAGCCTCTCAGGGGCGAATTTTCTTTTCTTCTGGCGAACTAGAGGATTAGCCGGATTGATCTGTAATTTATACATGGCGACCTGGGGGTCTATCCCCGGGACGTCACCTTGGGATCAGGCAAAAACATCGAAGTTTCTTTTTAAGAATTCCACTAAAGCATCGTGTTGTTCTGCGGCAAGTTCTGTTCCGATCATGACGTGGCGATTAGGATATTCCGGATGAATGAAAATTGAGGTAGTTTCTTCAAGGGGCTTAGTGTTTTTGGTTTCTCGGGGATCCATCAAGACCACCTGTTCCACCTCTTCCCTCAGAGATTCCATCTCGCCATCGTTGATCGGTAATTGCTATTGGGTATTCGGTACCGGGAGGGTCCCGATCTTCATGGCCGAAATGAAACATTGCCTGGCCACTTTCTGGTCGCCCCGCACTTCTCCCACGCCTGCCGAGGTCGGGAACTTCATCTTCACGTGGTAGGTTGAGGTTATCGCCCTAATTCTGCCTAGAGTTGGGCGACCTAGAATAGCATTGTAGGGGGAAGGGCAATCAACTACGATGAAGTCCTGCCAAACAGTAGTTTGGCGAGGTTCTGTCCCCAAAGTAACTGGCAATTTGACCCATCCCAGGGGATGAGTCAGATTTCCTCCAAATCCCACCAATGGCGTCATAAAGGGCTGCAACCTGTCGAGCCCTATCTTTATTTTTTCAAATGCGGAGATGAACAGTATGTCAGCCGAACTACCATTGTCGACCAAGATTCTTTGGACGGTAAAATTGGCGATGATGCCCGAAACGATTAGGGCGTTGTCATGAGGTAGGTGCAGGCCTTTTAGATCGTCATTGTTGAAGGTAATGAGTGGGTTGACATCGGCCCTTGGCGAGGAGAGGTTGTAAACTTCTGCGGACATGTCTGCACTTCTGGCGTGCCTTTTTCTGGATGAATTCGAACTTCCTCCGGATCCAAACCCACCGTGTATTACGTGAATCTCTCCAGCAGTAGGTCAGTTGCCATCGTACCTTCTTTCCGGTGAATTGGGGGAATGGTGATCTACAACGTATTTTCTTAGATATCCCCTTTTGATGAGGTCGGCTATTTGCTCCTTTAGATGAAAGCAGTCTTCGGTATTATGGCCATGGTCTCAGTGAAACTCGCAATATTTGTTTTTGTTTCTCTTCCGGGGATCAGTCTTGATTTTTGAGGGCCACTTGACAAACTCTTCATGCTTGATTTCTGTGAGGACTTGGGCAATGGGAGCATTAAGCGGTGGCAACACCAGCTCAGTTCGGCGAGGTGGAGTACGAGGTCGCCTGTCATTGGTCCGCCTCGAGTCCCGATTAGGCTTCTTGTTTCTCCGCTCATCGTCTTTATAATCAGATCGCCTTGTATCATGCTCTTTCCTCTTATGGTCCTCCTTTCCCCTTCGCCTCCGTTTGGCTTCGGCCAATTCCTCCGCGGCGATGTATTTATCGACTTTACTTTGAAGTACGGACAATGTCTCTGGAACATTCTTGGACAGAGAATCGAACAAGGGACCTGGACGAAGCCCCTCCATCATTGCCATGACGACCACCTTGTCACTGGGGTCTTCAACTTCTAATATAGCCTGTTAAATCGCTTCACATAATCCTTCAAGTTCTCCGTTTCCTTCTGGTGGATGGTGAAAAGATGGGACGCGTTCTTCTGCCTGACCCTGCAACTCATAAAATTGGCCACGAAAAGTCTGCTCAGTTCGCCAAATGAATCTATGGTTCCAGGTGTCAACTTTCGGAACCACGATCTCGCTGCCCCTTTGAGTGTAGCAGAAAAGGCTTTACACATGACATCGTCCGAGTAACCCTGGAGATGCATCAGATTTTTGTAAGAATCCAGGTGATCCATTGGATCCGTTCTGCCTTCATAGACCCCGAGTTGAGTAAGCAGTTTGAATCTGGACGACACCCTGGCTCTCATTATCCTGTGGGTGAAAGGTGGTTCAGTTTTCCTGATCAAAGCGTCTACAGTTA
>BRYE01000024.1:247500-255000 GCA_030159115.1 Actinidia arguta var. hypoleuca
CATGTAAACATAACATAATTTTTTTGGAAACTTAAAACTTTCATAAATTTAAAGCTCACGTAAACATAGTATAATTTGAACATCTTTCATACTTGTAAACATAACATAACTTAAACTTTCATATCTGTAAAGCTGTAAGTACTTTATATTTATAAGTACTAAAAATGTACAACAACTCGGTATAGTAATCTTTCGGTCACACATACTAACCATGTAGGTTATGCTGGGGCTCTTTAGGCCAGGAACGTCTCCCAACATAGATAGTTTATTTCCGGTCCCCTATTATAGGACTAACGGGCTGGATTAAGGTTTTGCCACTAAAAGACCCTGAGTTGACGCTATATATAGAATATACTTTTTCTTTCATATAAAAATATTCATCCATGGATTTTCGATTCATAATATACTAACATAATATACGTTTAGAAAACATGATAGTTATAACACAAGATATACATTTATGTATCGAAAACATGCAAAATATTGCATGCAAGGTAGTTCGTATTGAAAATATTTGAAAAGTACATAGGTTTTATTCATAGAATCATGTTACTCACTTCGATTCTTATGAATAGGTGCTACGCAACGTGTCCCTACATGTAAGTTATGAAAATATCAATGTTATGTACAATAATACGAGTGTAAACGAATCAAACTAATACAAACTCCTGATTCGACCCAAAGTACTCTCACTCTAGGACGATACCTCTAGGACTAGGTTCTAAGGTCCTTATTTGACTATTCATGGTCAAGTACCACACTTGACTAAGGTAGGAACACATGCGATAACCCCCTTAATCCCAATGAAAATAATTCAATTTATACGAAATAGGCGTAGGCATTTGAACGTCACACCACAGTCCTAGGCATTCGAACGTGGCGTTCAAACGTCCAGAGACCGAACTGGTGCAAAACAGGCGTTTGCGTTGGCGTTGGCGTTCGAGTTCGAACGTCCACCCTTAGCATTCGAACTTCAGAAGACTTAATTTAGTGTTCGAACGGTCTTTGCAGCGTTCGAACATCCATTTCTGACGTTCGAACGCCCATAACTTTTCTTGGTTCGAAAATGGTTTCTCTCAACTCAAACTTTTTAACTCCAAACCAATACCAAACTTCACCAAAGTTTCTAAGGTTCAAATATGTGTTCAAGGAACAACAATAACTCTAAATGGAGAGAAAGAACCATTAGAACACAAATAATCTAAGACTGACTCTCACAAGCCATAACTTTCTCAAATTTGGGAATTTTTATCCCAACTCTCCAATCTCTCAATGTGGAGCTTCAAGCTCCTCGATTTAACCAATTGGACTCAAAGGAGTCCTCCAACATAAACTCAAACCCTCCGAGGTGTATCAAACCAAAAAGGCCTAAAATCTTCAAACCTATATATACAACATATACATATATATAATGTTAATTTCTCACCTCTTTTTAAACTTGATGGACTTCCAATGGTTTTCTATAGCTTGGGATTGAACTCTCCAAGCTCTCTCTTTCCTTCTTCTTTCATTTCTTCTTCTCTTTTCTGTCCCTTTCTCTCTCTCTCTCTCTACATGTGTGGGGGTGGGGGTGGGGTGGGTGGGTGGGGGGAGTGTATACACTAAGGCTCTCATGGGAATAATCACATGTGCCCTCCTCCAAGGACTTTTAGTTACAATTTACTTCTTAATTGGTCACTTTGACCTTTAAAGAATAAAAATCAACATTAAAATATAAATGAAGAAAATTATTGATTTTGGGATATTACAGACATTATTGACCGAACTACGTAAATTTTATTATCTTATGTGTATGATTGATAATTCATTTTGAGCACAACAATACTATGGTATTCTATCCCTTTCTGCTTACTCTATATTTATACAAACTCTTCCTTTCCACACAATATAGGGATGCTATTTTGTTCATGATGAGGACTAGCTACCTCGAATGATCCCAGTCTGCACCTTTTCACGTTGCAACGTGATCGGCATGTTTTTGATGACAGAAATGAATGAATGTCGGTCGGTAAGTAGGTAGAGCCTTGGTGTTTTTGTTGGAACGAGTCAAATCAATCCTACTTGAAACGCCACATCCATCCACATTCCCTGATTCATTATTCATTCACGACCACGTTTTGTTTTTTCTTCTTGTAAGCACATCCCTCCTCCTCCTCCTCCTCCTCTTCCACCTCCACCATCACCACCAGAACAACAATGAGGCCGTTTGGAATCAACAAATATGGGACACAAGTCTCTTTTTTTAGCTAATTGTTGAATTATAATTTTATAATTTTATTTTCTTAATTTCTATTGACACGCTGAGACAAAAAATTAAAATATTCTTATCCAGTTAAGGAATGAGATAGAAAGATACCTCCGATGAAAGTTTTTGTTTGGGAAATCCAACTGTTTGATAAATGGAACACAATAAGATCATTTAATATTTATAATTTTATCCCATAATTATTAAATTTAACCTTTTGTTTTGATTGAAATATTATGTAATTAATATATAAAAAAGAATAAAATAAAAAGTTGAACATATTCTTTTGTTGACATTTTAACATAGACATATATTTTGAGACATCTAAAAATAAAATAATAGTACTTTAATATGGAATGGAGGGTGTGTGTGTGTGTATATATATATATATATATATATATATATATATATATATATATATAAAACTTTTTTCCAGCTGATTTTCTTAAATAAAAAATTGCTTAAATTTTTTTACTTTTTTAAGTTCATCAAGGCTAGGACCACCTAAAAGTAATAAATAAAATGCACCACTTTTTCTTTAAAAAAATCTCTAAGACTTTATTTGGATCAAGAATTTAGAGGGAAAAAAAAATTAATTAAACAATTTAAATGTTCGGAATCATTGGATCATCTATATTTTATTTTTGTTTTTGATAAACTCAGTATCCAGTCCAAACGACGGGTGATTAATCTCACCATCCAGTAACAGAGTATAATCTCGTGTAAACTCCGAGAGTTATTAGCTAAGAGATTTAAATCTGCAATATTAATAGTGGCTAAATTTTCACTTGATTGGGATTAAGATACTGTAGTAACATGAGTTTATCAAATTTATCTATAAAAAGTGGCTAACAAGTATGGTCTTAATGAAGACTGTTCGTTTATTGTTTTTTTAAAAAGATAAATACGATGATATCGCATATGCGGTTATTAGAATTTTTTTTCATGATAATGATGTGGGGATTACATTACAAAAGGGGGTGCCGTATACTATTCTTTCACGGGATGGCCAATCACCCATTGACACATAAGCAAAACTGAGGCGACAATAAAACTTTTCCAACCCCATCTCTCTCTCTCTCTAACTATTTCTCAAAACTTCCCCAACCCCAGATCTCTCTCTAGTTCTTTCCCAAATACAATAAAACTATGAAGCAAACCATGCATGAAGTAAGAAGAACATATTGGAAAAAGTTAAAATTTGATCTGAATTTGATATAATTTTATAGATGGGTTTCAGTTATTAAAAATATTGAATTATGTGTGGAATAAATTCTTCTTTGCGAGTGTTGGAAATTTTGGTGAGACACCAACTTTGAGCCAAATTTAATGTAGGACCCACATGTCCTTTTTAGTGGGTCCAAGTTGATTTGTGTTCTCCTTCATGAGGAGATGAAGAACAAATATTTATTTGCTCAAATCCATAGAGATTTGAATAAGATAATGGCTTCCAAAGTAGGTACCATAAGTATGAAAAATGGGTGAAACTAAAGGAAACTAAAGATTAGTCCCACATTGATTCTTTATGAGAAAAGTGATGGAAATATAAAGCATAAGTTTGGCTAAGGGTTTGGGCCCCAAGGGGCACCCCACTTTTGTGGAAGGGGAAGGACCTAGGTAACCCATGGTTTGACCCATTACCCCACACGCGCGTGCCGCCGGCCGGCTCGGCTCGGGACGGGTGTGGATGTAAATTAATAATATTAAAAAGGTTTGACACCACTTCGAAGGGGTGCCAAATTTTTTATATAAAGAAAATTTTCTTTTTGTTTTGAGTCCATTTTATGCCTTCTCTCTCTCTCTCTCCTCTATGGCAAAGGCGAAGACAAAATTCTGTAAAATTCCGGCAGACTCCGACACCAGATTACTTTTTCTGACTTCCAGACTTGAAATTCTGTAAGAATTTCAGCACAGGTTCTTTATTTTATCAGATTAATTTTGTATCCGGTATATACAATTTCTGTAATTGTTTTGGTAAATTTCTGTGTAAATTCAACCAATTTGTTGTGCATTTCTGTATTGAATTTCGGTGATAAAATTCTACAGAATTAAAGTAATTTCTTACATAGAAAATACTACGAATCATGCCATATTGATTGTTATCAGAAACACTGTTGGTTTCTAAACGGAATTAGAAACACTATAGATTTCTGAACGGAATTAAATGTCATAATTCTGAGTAGAATTAGACAGAAATTTCTTGTTGATATTTATCATTCATATTGCATTCATACTGTACATGGAGAGAGTAAAATCTAAAGTTTAAATCCGTTGAATACTGAATATTGAAGTGCTACTTATTTAGTGTCGTGATCATTTTATCTTAGAGATAGACGCCCGTTATACCCATGAGCACCGGTGTGGGGGGGACGAATCTGTCTTAAGGAAAGAGTGTCAAACACTCGACTTGATCAACTCTTTTTTCATTAAATTTTCGCATGTTATTGTATAATATAATTGATAAAATTATTTCATATAATATTGAATTTATGAATTATTTATTTCACATTATTTATTAATTCCTTTTATAGCATGTTTCAATAATATATAGATAGAAAAACCCAACAGCGAGTAGATAATCGTAGTGTATTTACTTGCTCAAAACGGATAAAAGGTGAATGAAAAAATATTCACCAAAGTGGTACCATTGATACGAAAAAATGCGAAAGTCCTCCATTGGATAGATAAAAATATTTTAAAGTGTTAATATACACTAAGTTAACATTAGCTAAATGAGTACTTGGAGCACCAAGAGGGAGTTATGAACAAAATGAGCCACATTGTACCTTAGCTTTCATGTGCACGCCCGGCTACGCTGCAGCCGCAATCCGCGTGGCGCGTGGCATGGGCGATGGACGCAATGGGCGCTATTAGAGGCACACTTGACACTTGGCGCGTGGGTGCGATAGCTAGTTAGTGAGACTGTTACAATGGCTTCAATGGTGAAATAAATTCGTAATTTTTCATCAACCATTGAAAATCATATAAATACTAACATCTCTTGTAAGTTCAAAGCACATACAAATTTAGAAACTGCCAATTGATTCGCCGAACACATAGAAATTATGCTAATTTATGTGCGCGTGATCGTTGCCTCCTTGGGAGACAGATGTCAATCAGCCGTAAGCACCAGTGACTGGGCGAATTATGTCTTAAGGGACAGTGTTGAACGCTGGGCTCGATCTACATTTCTGTTTATTATTTTACAATACAATTTCTGTTTATCTGTAATTTATTTTTATTTTTTTCACTTATAAATTCAACAATTTACTAAATTTTAATTTAATAGAACATTTGTGCAGGTTTACTCATGGCAATGGCGATTACACATCTCCATCGTTCCCATGGCTACTGGAGCAGCAATAGGATATGATTGGTTCTCCTCCAACCAACCAATTTCAGTTATCAAGGTTCATAAACCAAGTCAATCATAAAAATAAATTAAAAACACCCCCCACAACCATGTATTTGTTGGGATATTATTTTTTTATGCTGCATATTCTTTTAGATCCTAAAAAAACACCCATAAAATGACATACATAAAAAGAGATAACAACGGTTTGTTCTAAAATACCTATATCCACGGGAGAGAGATTTCAATATGTATGTAAAATAGATATTACAATTGTAAAATGAACAAAACACATAATTCTCACACTCTATCCGAACCCCGCGTTCAAAGATACTTGAGTCATCTCTTATCTTGGTGTATCGTAATATTTTTTTCTCTCATTGTCTACATCTCTATTTTATCCCCACTATTTTTATTTCACAATTGAGCAGGGTGCTCTTGGCCCGAAGCCCCTTCACCATTTTTATCTCACAATTAGGGGATTTATACATTTTTTTTGTGTGTGTGTTACAGTTTCTGCTATTTTTTGCTCTAGAAGTTGTCTTGCTTTTTGTTTATGGGCCTTAAAATTTTGGCAAAAGATATTAATTTTTTAGAAGCATGTATTTGGAGTTCTTGTTTTGAATAATTAAATGTTAGTAAGGATAATAATAAGAGTGAATAGTGACTACATAGTAATAGTAATTCATAAAAAATTGTCATATCCTATGATAAGGCCGGTGTATTATCATTTGCTTTACTTGTGCTTACGGTGTAATAGCTTATGATAAGGCCCGGTGGATAGGATCAACCTCCTTTGCCTGCCTAGTCAACACGGCAATCATGTTTTAAACAAACCAAAGAAACATATTTTTTATATATATTAAAGCAACATATTTTTTATATATATTAAAGCAAGTTGCAACTTGCAAGCAAGGCACACAATATTTAAAGAAAAAAAAAAGTATTCTTTATATTTTGAGAAAATTAAAAAACAAACCAACAAACCAGGGCTGTAATATAAGTTAACGTGTAAATTATTTTGAGAATGAAATTGGAATTTTGATGGATGAACTAGATTGAATTTAGTTTTTTTGTGTTATATAATTATTATATTTTTTTTCTATGTTAGAATTTGATACATGAATAAGTTGAATTTGTATTTTCAGATTGTCATTTAATTATTATTCTCTTTTCTATGTATAAATATAGGTATTTGTATAGAGGGGATTATCCCCAATTCCTAAACTCTCTATTATTGTTGTACCTGACCTGCTGTTAAGAAAAAGTATTCGTAGCGTTGTGAACCTGTGACCGAGGACAGGACACTTTATATATATATATATATATATATATATATATATATATATATACGTACTTTCGTTAAGTTTTTCTAGTAATTATTCATTCCTACGAGTATTTGAATATGATTCATTGACTGATCTGAGCCACTTCTTGAATAACGCGTGGATGCTGTGGTGCGGAGGGGACCGAGAAACAAGACCCATGAGTTTTGGTGGTTAAAAACGTGATCAAATGTGGTTCATGGTTATTATATATGGGTTTTAAAACCATACCCACCAATCCATGGCTTTTCATGAAAAAAGTTGCATTGACCCATAGACATAGACATAGCTTTATTACGTTCACGTGTCATCTGTGTATGTATCCATGGGAGGATTATGTATGTATGTATTGTAGACGAATTGACATCTGCTCCTTATAGATTGCGTGTAAGCATCACAAAGCAAGACGAAAATATATGGGGGAGAATTATTCCATCATCAGGTTCCTTCTTCTCACAGGATAAGTGGGAAGTACAATTAATTTTACCAATAAAACCAATTATCATAGGAGAGAAGGGATCATTACTCTCAAAGTATTGATTAATGAGATTTTCGAATATACAAAATTAATTCTTCAT
>BRYE01000024.1:360000-362500 GCA_030159115.1 Actinidia arguta var. hypoleuca
CTCTCCTTCTGATCTCCTCGCCCTCTGGATCGGGAGTTTGGCTTGATGACCAGGACTCTGATGAAACATGACTTCCTTCTTGCCTAGAACATATGCTTAGTGACCGACATCGTCGGTTTCTATTTAAACGTACCTGGCTTGTACTTCAGTGACTTTGAGATTCATCGTCGCCCGATCGATGAGAACGGCGAGATCGTTCAACTTGTAGAACAGGTGTTACAATGGGAGGCTGCGGATTATTTGTGGTGAGGTGTTAAATTAGGAAGGCGTTGTTCTCGTTCATGATTCTTATTTGCTCGACAATGCTTGCATCTCACGATAGAGGACGTCTACATCCAGAGCTTGGCTAGTGTTGACTATCGAATGAGTTCTATTCTCCAAAGGGTTGTGGGCACTTGATTTAGGTAATAAACGGCTGCGCAGATGTATAGAAAGAGAACTATCGTTCCCACAAACGGTGACAAACTATTGTAGCACCTATTTTAGAAGCTAAACGATCTCGCCGTTCTCATTGATCGGGCGACGATGAATCTCAAAGTCACCAAAGTACAAGCTGGGCACGTTCAAATAGAAACTGACGACGTAGGTCACTGAGCATACGTTCCAAGCGAGAAAGAAGTCATGTTTCATCAGAATCCCGATCATCAAGCTGGACTCCCGATCCAGAGGGCGAGGAAATCAGAAGGAGATGAGGGGTAGATCGCCTCGTCAAACTGACCAGACGCCCAGACACCGGGAGAAATCCACCATCCATAAGATCAAAGATCTGTACACCCAAATAGACGTCATTCACACCAGTGCGAACGCACCAGTCACAGCTTTGATCAAACAAGCCGAGCCTCCATTTATGGACAGGGTAATGAAGGTCAGAGTCTCCTCCAAATTTAAGCTGCCAACCCATCTTGGACTCTATGAGGGGAAGACTAATCCTATGGACCACCTGAATTAATACAAGAACCTGATATCGCTCTAGGGATACTTTGACGAGGTAATGAGCAAGGCTTTCTCTATTACCCCAAAGGGTCGGCGAGGTCATGGTTCAAAAAATTGCCTATGAGAATCATTAACTCGTTTGGCAACTTGAGCAGGCTCTTTGTCACCAATTTCATGAGTTGTCGGGTCAGGCAGAAGAATGCCTCCCACCTCTTCACTAGACTGAGAGCTTGAAAGACTACGTTAAAACGTTTTAACTAGGCAATATTAGAGGTAGAGGCCCCTAGTGATAAAGTGGTAGAGGTCTAGTACTTAGGTCGAGAGCAATTCTGACTGTTAGTTGTTCGCTTGTAGATGTTTACCACAACAGAACTGATTGCCAATCATAAACAAAATATTACAGATTTGGAACAACAGAATCTGGAGAAAAAAACAAACAAAAAGACAGAATCATAAATATCAAATAATATTTTAGAAAGCTTTTTTTGCTTCTTTTCAACTTCCGTCACCACCATAAGTGGCTTGCGGAACTTGACACTGGTGTTGAGTTGATGGTGTTAAGTTTCGACATTAAACTTTAATTGGATGGACTAATTGTATGAAAGATTGAGTAGGAGGAATCCTTAGCCGAATACTCTTTTTATTTAAGGGGTGATATCTATATTATTTATTGTTAGAGACAAAGATAAAAGTATCCCATCTCTTGCTATTCTGAAAATTATAATAAAGTTAAGAGATAATTATAATAAGAATTATCTTATCTCTAGAATTCTATAAGTAAACTCTCTCATATGATCCTCGGATTTATCACGTTTGTGACCACAAAGATTGATTCACATCACAAACTTTTGCTGACTTCTTTTTTTTCACGCTCAAGGAGAGCAATGCAATCAACGACAGCCTTATTCTTCATTTTTTTAATATTTTGAATTTAAAAAAAAAAAAAGACAAAAAAAGCAAAGCAAACAAAAGAGATAGAGAGAATAGAGATGTAGAAATTCAAGATGAACGTTTTACTCTAATCCGTGCTCATTTTGAGAGGTTGTTAGAAATAAAGATAAGAATATCTTATCTCTTGAGATTCTGAAGATTATAATAAGATTAGGAGATAATTATGATAAGACTTATCTTATCTCTATAGTTTTACAAGTAAGCCAATGTATATTGTATTCAACTCAATTATAATAAAACTTACCTTATCTTTAGGTCTCTATAAGTAAACTAATATATATTGTATTTATTAAATTGGGTAACATAGTAGGCTATTATTGCCACAGTCTCTCGTGAATGTAGGTCTAGCAACATAAACCCTCTTGTGTGATCCTCTCTCTCTCTCCTTCTTTCGTTTCGTAATTATTTTATATTTTATATTTATTAATGAAAAACTCTTTTAGTATATATGTAATAGTTTTTTTTTTAAGCTATGTATATTTTTCTTTTATCAAGATTGTCCCTATAAAACATATTTTTTACTTGCAAAAATTGGATTAATTAGTAGGTAAAAATAACAACTCCACTATCCATTATTTAAAATCTTTAAATTTTTTTTTTAAATCTGACCATTTCA
>BRYE01000024.1:392500-395000 GCA_030159115.1 Actinidia arguta var. hypoleuca
TTTTCGGATGCAGCTTAATCTGACATTTTCCGTTGATACTCGACCATAACTGTTTTGAGTGTTGTAAATGTCTAGCTTTTTGAGATTGTCTATTATTATTCGGCCATGACTTGTTGTAACAGTCTTGGTTTTCACAATCTGTATGATTATATCTTTGGCACCCTTTGGTGATTTAAACTAAATATGCCAAAGTTGATTTGTTCAATCTTTTAAAATTTACTTGGCCTGTTTGGGTAGTTTGTTATTGTCGACATTGATCACTTGGGTTTCATGGTGTGAATGATGCTGAACTGAGGTAACATTGTGAAACCGCAAGTTTGGAAAGTCATCTGTATATGCCTCGGTTGTGTGCCGCGGATGCACGGGACTGGTGGTGTTACTGCTGTAAGACAAATAATGCGACGAGCAATTGAAGATGTTGGGTCGTCCGTGGTCCGACCTTTGTTGAATATTTTTTCAATTGTTCCCAGATACGTTTGCAAGGTTGATGACCACTTAATAAATAATTGTCGGAGATTTTGTTTAAATCTTTGATAAATTATCTCTAGGTTTTTTTTTTCAATCGATATAGTACATCAAATGGAGTTAAATGTTAATAATTATAATGGAGTGTCGACCCTGCTTTATTACTCAAAACTTCATTCTTAAAAACAAATAAGATGACCCCTTGGGGGAGCGCACGGAAGCATCTGTAAGAGCATCGCTATCATCCATTTTTGGGCAAAATCACTAGCCAATTACTGAAAACAGTCCTCCAACAACCTAGCCAATTTAGTTTTGAGCTACAGTTCTGCCCATTCTTGGCGAGCTACTGTAACACGCGTTAAGAGTATTTTATTGCTTGTTTCAACATCCAAGTTTCTTCTCCGGCACAACCATTGTTCGAATCCCCTTCTTTGTTTCGTTTCCACCATCACCCAAATTAATTATTGGAATGTTATATTTTGGAAAACGGAGCGAACCTGCTAATTTTTACTTTTCCCTCGCTGGTTGCTATTGGTTGTTTTTTTATGGTAAATTTTTAGGTCCCTATGAGAATCTGACAAATATAATCATCTCTTTATTGTTTTAGAAATAACATTAACATTCTTTACTTTTGAAACTAATGTCAAAATTCTTTATTAAGTTAATCTTTATGTTAAAATGACAAGAATACCACTAGATTTGAGCTTTCAATTTTTTTTTTCAATACACCAACTAAAATAAATAAGTACTCTTTCTATTTTTTAAAAAATATTGATAATAAAATTTTATTTTCTAAGTATGTTTATATTAGGAGCACTTAAAAAATCAAATATCTAGATTATTTTTATAAAAAAAAATATTGATATGAAAGTTATTTTTTTTTAATTATATTTTCGTGAGGAGTACTTAAAAAGTAAACTATTTAGAGCAATAGAGTAATTTACAAATAAATGGTGTTTTGAAAGGGGAAAAAAAGAGAATATTTTTTTATTTTAATAAGTGTATTTAGAAAATAGAAGCACTAAATTAAGGGTAAGTTTTTTAATTTTGGACAAAAATTAACTCCGAAAAGAATATTAACATTAGTTTTAAAAATAAAGAATATCAATGTTATTTTTAAACTTATGACAAATGTGATTGTATTTGTTAGAAACATTAAGAGATAATAGTGAAATTTATCCCAAAAAAACGTGTTGAAAATTTATACGATAGAGATTACCTTAGTATAAAGAGGCAACATCTTTACAAGGTGATGTCGAAATAAAGACGATATCACTTTTTTAAATAGCGACTTTAGGTGAAACCGTGTTTTAGAAAAGTACTCAACTTTTAAATCGCTTTACAAAAAAACACAAAGCGAAATGGATCTATATTTTTAAAACATAGTATTTTTAAAAAATATTTAGGTAAATATAATATTACAAAAAAATTCCAAATCGCTCGACACCGCTGGAGACGCTCAAGAATCTAACACAAAACAGTGTGCTCTTAGCTGGAAATAAACGGTAAGCGGACCCCCCAAAATGACGTTTGCTTCGCCAAAAAAAGAAAGCGTCCTGCCACGTCGGATCCATAACAGAACGAAGATCCCAAAATCAAGACTGCTCTCTGTGTGGACGCAGACCTTGACTTTTTCTCGCTTCACAATCCCTTTCCCATTTTTCTTTTCACTAACAAACTCCTGTTTCTATAAACCCTCTCTCTCTCTCTCTCTCTCTCTCTCTCTCTCTTCGCCTGAGTTGCTCATTGTTCCCATCTCATCATTCTCAATCTTCGAACGGAACTTCTCCAATCTTCGCAGGTAATCGTTCTCGAAATCGAAACCTGAACCTTCGCTGATGGAAATTAGGGCTTTCGTCCGAGTATTTGCTTGCTGATGGCTGACAACAGAAGTTACACCCCCGTTCAACCACTAAGTCAGTTTTTTCTTCCCATACTTTCCCAATCTGTTTCTTTATTTGTAGTTATATGCGTAGATATTGACTGTGTATGGATTCATTGCAATTGTGATAGTTGTTCATTTTATGAAATCCTG
>BRYE01000024.1:430000-432500 GCA_030159115.1 Actinidia arguta var. hypoleuca
TCAAAAAGTCAATAAACAAACAGCGATAAATAATGAATAGGGTTAATTGCATTTTGTCTCCTAAATTATTGTTTGATGCCATTTAACCCTGTAAACTCAAAACTAGTCAATTTGCTCCCTTAAACTATTAAAAATTATCATTTTAGCACTCCTGTCAGTCATTTGTTAAACATAAAATATTAAACTATCTTGTAAGAAGTGAAAAAGAAAAAAAAATCCTAAAATTGACCATTACTAGAAATTAAATTACCCTTTTTATTTAATAAATAGCTAATGAAGTACTAAAATTGAAACTTTTAATAATTTAAGAGAACAAATCGATTGAGTTTTTAGTATAGATAGACAAGTGACACTGAGAAATGGTTTAAAAGGACAACTAGCCCTAATTAATAGTGATAATTTTTCAAAAAGAAAAATTCTCACTTTACACCTTCTAACTTTCACTGTATTTCACTTTAGTTCTTTATCTTTTAATTTGTATATATATTAAACTCTAAACTTTGAACTTGACGGCAATATCAACCTTCCATTCGTTCCTGTTAGTTTTTGGGATGGAAACAGTCATTTTGTGATTGATATTTTGAGTTGATAAATATAATGTGTTTCCCTTGCCCTTTGGATATACAAGCAAGTAGAGAAGATAAAAGAAAAAAACAAACAAACGTGAAAGTGAAATGAAAGGGTTGATTCTCTATGATTGTGATATGTTTAATGACCGTTTCTTACAAAATGCATATGTACTAAAAAGGCAGTACCCTATCGTCTCATTTTACCTAAATATTTCAGCTTTGTTTTGATTAGAAAATAACTCAATTATTTTATTTTTTTTGAGTATTCGGTCGGGTTATATTATTTTATTTTTCAATGTACGTTTGGTCTACACATTTTTTTAGTAAATCCATCAACAATTAGTAATTTTTTTAACTAATTCATGACTACAAAATTATATAATTTATAAATAAAAATAATAATTTTTTATCTCATGTTCGGAAAAATATAAAAAACTGATAATTTATATATGGTTACAAAATACAGGGCTTTGGAATCATGTCCCCCCCATTCAAAATTGTAAAACTTAACTTAAAAGTAATCAACAAACCTCGGACATGACGAAATCGTGGTGGGGCTGTAGTATGGAGCAAGTGGACATGGCTGGGTCGTAGATGACCACGGTATGTTTGTCGTAGTCGATGGACTGGACTTTGTAATTGCCAGAAGGCGTTTGGAAGAAGAGGTCGGTGGAGCAATTGAGCATTTTGTTGAACTGTGGGGCCCCGCAGCCGTCGTCGATGCCGAACGGGTACTTCACGGCCATGTTGCCGCAGAAGTTGCGGCAGAGCGAGAGAGCGAGACTTGGAAGCAGTAGCAATAGAAGAGCCAAGCGTTGAAGCGGGTTCGAGATGAGGAGGAGGAAGGGCTCGTGGGAAGGCATTGTTTGTGCTTCCACGGACCAAAGTGTTTCGGTGATAGAAAGAGGATCTACTTTTGACGATAGAGAGAGGTTTTATTTATTTATTTATTTATTTATTTTTGAGTTAAAAGGTGAAATTTCGATATTGGTTCTTGTAGTTTGACTATAATTTTACTTGGGTTTCTATAGTTCCAATTTGAGTTTTATACGCTCGATTTTCGTCAAAATTCTTTAAGGGGATTACATTAGGATCAGATTCAAATTGTAAGACCATAATTATTCCGATTGAAATTATAGGGAGTAATATAATTTTTTTGTCAAATTTCAGGGATCAATAGTGAATTTTCTCTTTCATAATTGGCTAAACTATCAATTTAGTCACTCAAAGTTGCCTTAGTTTTCAATATGACCCTCAAGCTTTTGTTTTTCCATTTAGACTCTCCAATTTCCATAATTAAACTAATATAGTTTAATACATGGGTAGCGCCGTAGCGGTGCCAAACCAATATATAAAAAAAACTACCTTATTTACTTTTTTTTTAATAGTAGAATCTATACTATATATTACATATTACACAAAAGTCATTTTTTTATTATTAGTCTTCTAAAAGTTCCAAGAGGCTCACTCACATTCATTGTTTTCTTCCTATAAATTGCAATACGAGACAAAGAAAGACTTAGTATCAAGTTAGGAATCAATTATATCGCAAAAAAATACTTTAGATGCCTAACCACCTATCTCTCTCTATATAAATAGAGGTAATAAGTTGAAAGAACACAAAATATTGTAACACTTTTGACAGAAATTCACAATTCATTTATAATTGTCTTTTGTGCTTTATAAAAATAGTTATTTTCAACTAAATTATATTAGTACTTATTTGTTAGAAATATGCAATGCTATTTTATTAAAGACTACATATTTTCGTACATAACACATATTACTGCTATAAATAATTTAATATACGAGGATAATAACTTAACTTCACTGCTAGTGTATTTCGCTATTAGCATTTTTTATTTTTGCTTAAATCATATTTTTTTAAAAAATTTAATTAGCAATTTTAGCACATATTAAGAAGGACGCTA
>BRYE01000024.1:455000-457500 GCA_030159115.1 Actinidia arguta var. hypoleuca
GTTTCAATCTGTTTTTACTATAGTCCCTCCGTCACTCCCCGTTAGGAATTTGGATGCAAATGACGATGCTAAGATCATATAACTCCTTTTGGAAGGTAATTTACCAAAATTAGTCCCTCTTAATTTGACTAAAGATTCACTTTGATCTATCCTGTGAGTTTTCACGTGCATTCTATCTATTTAAATTATTAATGAGTATTGATGTAGGAGCTACATTAGAACCAAATTAAAACTAAAAATAACCAATTATTCAAATTAGAACTAAAGATACCAAGTTAAAACTTTAGTTAAACTATATTATCAAGCGAGCTTTCAAGTACTTTTTTCTATCTCAATTGTTTAAGGGGTTTTGACAAATACTATATTAGAATCTAAAACTAAAGATACCGAATTATAACTTTACTTAAATTATAGGGATCCATGATGAAATTTGCCCCATTTTCAACTGTTAAGAGTTATGTTGACGCCGTTAGGGCTGCCGTTGCCCGAAATGTTGAGTTGAACGTCGTCATCTGGCCAATGAGACGTCGGTTGGACTTGGACCCGAAGTTTTGAGTTGAACGTCGTCATCTGGCCAATGAGGCATCCGTATTTCCCTTGGGCTTTTTTTGAAAATCTTCTCTTTCTTCGGCCCAACTAAACAAGTGAAAAATTCCCATGGGCCTCGAGATGGAACCTTTTCATACGATCGATCGATCGATCGATCAAGGAGGGTGAAATTTTGGAAAAGAAGAAGAAATAAATCAACCCGTTCAAGTGTTTTCAAAGGAACAAAAGGAAAACAATTTTCTCTTTTTGCAACAGAAATTATAAAAGGATTTGAATTATTAATGACGTATAAGTAATGAACCGCCCGCCTCCTGAGTAACTATTCCTGTTCCAATTTATTTGACAATTGTCACTATTCCGAACTTAAAAATAATTTATATTTTGTAATTTATGTTAAGATAATTTTTATTTTACAATCTCTAAATTTCACTCGAATTTCACTTTCGTCTTTCATATTTTATTTTGAACATATTAAAATCTAAACTTTGTAAATAGTTGCAATATTGACATTCCATTCGCATCTGTTAAAACTTATAAATAAAAATGATCATGTGTCACCCACATGACCTATACAAAGAAAAAAAATAATTTTTTAAATAATTTTTCCGGGATAAAAATAATTTTGCTTCCACATTTAATAATTTTTTTATCTAAATTATATATATACATTTTCAAACTCCTCTAATCACGAAAAGCATGAAAAATATAAATTTTGATAAAATATTAAAAAAAAATCACAACAAACAGAATCTTATATTTAGGCTAATTTAAAAGCTTCAATGTAATCATATTTCCGTCCATAAATTCTAACAGATGTAAACAGAAGATACACATTGCAACCATTTTCAAAATTCAGAATTTAATATATTTAAATTAAAACACAAGGAACAGAATTAAATTTAACTAAAAGTTAAATTGAAGGGTATAAAATGAAAAATTACCCTATACATTATTTTTGATAATTTTCAAAAAACTACAAGAACTTACAACTTTAAAAATCTCAAAAAATTATTCTAAGGAAAAAGTGCCAACATATTATTACAAGTATATTTATTTTGTTCTTTCAGAATTATCCACAAAGCACAAAGCTCATTTCCTGGACAAGGCCAGACGAAAAGTTCATTATTTTGGCAAACAAAACCATTACAAGAAATCTTAAAAAACCACGAATCCAACTAGTCTTTTTCTTTACTATTTAAGCAAAAGTAAAAATATAAATTTAAAATATGCAAACCAAACAGACGCTCGGTTCCTTTTGGCTTTTAGAAAAGGGAATTACCAAGGGTAAACTAAAAAGGCAGGCTAGTTAAGCTAAAGATAAAAAGCACCTTCTCATCCAAATGAGAGACAAGGACAAGGAAGGATTTAAAAAATAAATAAATAAATTACGATTACTAACTCAAAAGCCAAAACTAATACTTTTGAGAAGCCCTTTTGACTCAACTTAGATCCCCAAACAAAATCATCCTCTGCTTTCTCCCAAAAAGCATGAGCTCACCAAAAGACAGCCAGTTTTCACCTCCTCTTGTAACGATTATCGTGCTTGCTTGATAGACAATCTCTCTGAACAAAAATGAAAACAAAATAAATCAAGGAATGAAAAGAAAAGGACTGATTGGATGAAGTCAATTAAGATTTGTAATCGAAGAGGAAATATGGAAAAGCATTTATTCGTGCAGCATCACTTCACAGGACATTTTCTAGAATCCAGACATGTCAAATGCTGGAGTTGCCAATCTTCCAAAGAAAGAAAGATAACATACTGATCAGTTCATAAGTCACGATCATCGTAGTTCCGTAGAGTGACATATTTAAGAAGCGAGGTCCGAAACCTCGATAGAAGCCCCGCCATCCATCCTCCTGGAGGAGTGTTTTTGTAGTCTTCATGACCGACGGTCTCCCAACACCGTAGTCATCCATGACCTTTCATTTTAAGAAAACCACAAAAAGA
>BRYE01000024.1:575000-580000 GCA_030159115.1 Actinidia arguta var. hypoleuca
TACCCAACATTGGAATCAGGGCTAGAAGTGATGTGGATGCAGGTATTGACTTTCACAAAGCACAATGCGCATTGGCAAAGTTCATATGCTCCAATGGGTTGCCAGATATCGTTTTTCTTGTGAAAGAGCTTAGTCCATTGTTTCCACAAGATTATGGTACTCTCAAACGTAATTGCTTGCAAATTTATGAGGAAGATAAGTTGAGGGTTAAACATAATTTAACAAATATGGATGGACAAATGAGCCTTTCAGTTGACATATTGACATACTACTAGCGTAATGGTAACGACGATGAATTCATGTGCTTAACTACATTTTATTGATGGAAGGTGCGAAAATAATAAAGGTGGGTTATTGGTTTTAGATGTATTTCGGATGACGATTTTGATTGCCTTGGTTATGCTGCTTTGAATTCAATGAAAGATTGGGGTACTGAGGGCAAGATATCCAGTCTCACTTTGGCAAGAAAGTGATACTTACGCTGAAATAACTGAGACGATTAAAGATAAAAATTCAAGAAAAGACACGCCATTTTTTCTCTTATTAAAAAGACACGCCTAATATGGGTTTGGATGACAATATTGGATTTTTCTGTAGCTCTCCGAGTTCTATTTTGTCCTACTTGTTGGAAATATTTTTGTGTTAAAACGCTGGCAATCAGTCACATTGCTCAAGTCTACGTGAAGACGATGAAAGATTCCCACAGTACAATAGTCCAGCCCAATTGTTTTAAGGTAAAGAACCTGGACGATGAATAAATTGAAGCATTATATGAATCACTGAAAATGACAAATGCGGGAGATAATAAGACTTTTTTAGCATGTGGCATAGAGTTCTTGAGTGAAACCAAATTATTACTCCTTCCGTCCTAATTTGTCTGTCTATTTTTTCTTTTTGGATGTCCCAAAATGATTGTCCACCTTAAAAAGTTAACTACCAAAAGATTATAGACTCTCACTTTTGAATTAATGTTACACATTTCCTTTTTCACTTAATTGTTGAAGAGTAATTTTGAAAAATTGAAACTTTTTAAAGTTTAGTATCTTTGACTCCTTAAAAAGTTGAATTCTCCAAAATAGACAAATAAATTAGGACGAAGAAAGTATATTACTGTCTTGTACATCGAGTTTGTAGGTTATTTGTCTGAGCCTTATAATATTTCTGAATATGATCTTAAATTTCTCTCCTATTTTTATGTCTTTTTTTTTTAGCTTTTTAAACTAGAAGAATTTAAGAACCAGGTTCACAAAGTATAGCACATCAGCGATGATAGATTTTACAACGCTGGATGTGAGCCAAATTATATTCTTGCCCATTATCAAAATCCCAGGAAGGTGTTATGCCTGTGGGAGAGGTTGCAGAAAGATCATAACCCCGAATGCTGTGAATGAGCACTCTGAGTTGACAGAACTATAAACCAGGTTGTCTTGAAGTTTCCACAAGATGTTTCAGGCAGATTCAAGCTCAATTTGTCAACATCCTTTGGTATTGCTATAATTCAATCGTGGCGTAGAATTCATTCACTAGAATTGCTTTTGTAATCCAAAAGGTAATAGCAAGTTGAATTAGCAAGTTGAATCAGGGCTGACTATGAGATTTAGGAATCTTAATTGAAATTCGGAGATGAGGCCATTTATAAAATTATAGACTTACAACTATTAATTTTTTATTTATTTTTATCATATAGTGAGAGCAAACGACAATTCAAAAACTAAAATTCACAAAATCAAAATCAAAATAGAAATTTAAACTTTAATAGACATTGGGCCTCTTATTCAAAATTGGGCATTTTATTTAAAATTTGGCCTCTTATTAAAGCATCATTTAGTTTTTTATTCTAGAATACTATATACCACTTATAAACAATTGGGGCCCCAAATTTTTTGATTTTTGAGGAGGGCTTAAAATCTGTGCTGAACTTGCTTCAGTCTAGGATCGGCTCTGAGTTGAATGGTAGAAGTTTTTCAATGTAGAATAACCTATGAATGCACTTGCAAGTTCAATGGAGTAGATTCGGATGTGATTCATGGTAATCCGATCCGAAGATGAATCACATTCGAACCCAAGAATGGTAAATCCACATTACTCATAATTCAAATCCAACTTATATGGACATCAGTTACAAAAATCCACTCATATTTGGATTAGTGTTAGGTTATCTTACATGCTGCAACTTTGCCAAGTGTTCACAAACTTTTCTATTTTATTTAGCATCACCGACCACTCTAATAACAATCCTCGTATAAACTCTCTATGTAGCTCTCCATTATAGTACCAGAATTTTTTCTTCTACAATGACATAATAAAATAAATGAGTACCTATTGCATAAGTCTCCCCAATTATTGGGTCCTGGTACAGGTATTTTTGAAGAAAATTTTAGAAAAAGATTATTTTTGATTAATTTAGATTTTAGTGTCTTTGTGTATATATTTTTTTATTTGTCCGATTTGTCTATGAAAAGTGAACTAATAAAGTAAAAAATTCTGATAAAAGATGAAAAAATATCGCTAACAACAAACAAACTAGTACAACTCGATTGAAAATTATCCCAAACGAGTACCAACTTTCACGACTTAAAATCGGGAAGAAACTGGAACCGAACTGTTAAAAATGGCCCAATTTCAATACGATTTCGGTTTATCTATTCGTCTGTGTTAAGTTTTGTAAGAAACCGGTTCAATCTGACCTGTGTTAATGACCTAAAACAAACCACAATGTTGGGGTAGACAAAACATATCTGTCAAATTAGGACCTCTACTTCTCCACGTGGAATATTCTAGTCCCCAACTTAGCTAAGAAGGGAACAATCCAACCACCAAGAAAAAGTTACTTAAACCCTTTGCCTACTAAAAAGTTCTCTCTCTCTCTCTCTCTCTCTCTCTCTCTCTCTCTCTCTCTCTCTCTCTTCTTTTGAGTCAGTCTTGATGGCTACATAGTTAAACTCTATATTATTCTTTCCTTACTATATTATATCGTTGGAGAAACATCAAAACAAATTTATAGGTCAAGATGCTTTGATTAAACAAATGAATTGGAAGTGTGAAAACAGTTGTGCTTAACTTTCTATAATTTAGATCCCATCTTGATCGGATTGTAGACAATAGAAAAATATGCACAGCTCATGATCCTTCGATGACTGACATGAACATTTTTATAAACATTATGGTAAGGACCATTAATATACTATACATTCAGCTAATAGTCTTTTTATATCATAAGATTGATGTCAAGTTTATTTTAGAAATTTATGATCAATGTTTGTATAATTGATCTATACTTGATGAGAAATTTGAAGGGTTAGCACGAATTACGTTAATATGAGGAGTCTTACATAAGAGTTTGCTTATAATTGAACAATTGGATTTCAGAGAGTATAATTATATTTATTCATTTGACATGGTACGTGAAAGTTATTGACAATTGAATTGATTGAAAATTTAATGGGATTAGTTCCATTTAAAAAATAGGTCATTCTGTTTTAACCTTGGGGCAGTGAATTTATATAATTTAAAAGTATTCTCAATTAATACTAATATAAAACTAGAATTTTCTAAAAACTTTTGGTTGGTGATAGCCTTTTAGTCGTCATCGCTTGAGTCCATCCCTTCCTTAACCTTAACTCAACCCCCCCACCCCAACAGTCGGTATCAAACTCCTTTAGGATTTAATCTCACAATACCAAGTACTATTACATAACATTAGAGTAAGGCTTAGTTTGGCCTAATTTTTAAAAAAAATTAGTTGCTTTGATTTTTTAGTTTTTTTTTATCTTTAGTGATTTTTTTTTTTATCGTTTGATTAAAATTTTATATTTTTGTGACTTCTTTTAACGAGAAGAGCTTAAAAATACAATTTTTTAAATCTAATTTGTGAAATAAAAGAAAAAACTAAAAATCAAAGTAAAATATGTGAAAATTCAAAAAAAAAAAAACTAGGCAAAACTGGTCCTAAATAACTTGATTTTACAGATGGTAGAGGGTAATTGATGTTACATATAATTGGTTTTAAATAATGGCAGCTTAAAGCTTTGTACTGAGTGGATGATGATAGATATGATCACGAAATAAATGGGAGCTGGAGTGGAAAGTCATTCATTCCTCACTTTTTTCATGGAAAAAGCTAGTTGCGTCTCAAACTTGTCAAAATGTGTATCGTTTTGTCTCAGAGAAGGGTAAAATTGTCTTTCTATCCATCTTTGATGAAATTTGTCTTGGAAAAGCAAAACATAAAGAAAAATCAAATTAATATTTTCAGTTTGGGTAGTTTTTTTTTATTTTTTTTTATGGTTTTTTGCTAAAAAAAATCGCGATGTATTTGGAGTGAGTTTATTTTGGAATGAGTTTGTTAGAGTTTATCATTTTAATCTAAAATTTAAAAAATCAAGTTTTTTCACCTATCCCAAACAAGGCATAATCGAAAGTAGAAATATCCTGTTCCCAAAGTAAAGATAGAAATCCAAAAACAAGATGGAAATCTTTCTCTTTTCTTTCATTTATCCTTTATTTTTTTTATTGTCTTAAATTTTAAATTCTGTTGAGGGATAAATTAATACTGAAGGAGGGGGTCAATTTCGTAAATTAGCTTAAGACTCCCAAAGCCAGCAGAAAACCGACAGTCCGTCCTTCAAGTTTGCGTACCGCGTACACGTTACAAATTCCGGCTAAGCAATCACAATATTAAAAAGAGTAAATCACACTAACTCCCTCAAACTATTACCCATTTCAATTAACTCCATTAAACTATAAAAGCCAACAATAAATTACCTTAAACTTTTATATTTTGCCACTTGACCCCTTCCGTTTAGAATATGTTAGGGTTTGGGACACAAATAAGTCAATGTGTGAATGACAACTTGGTGATTTTTTATGACGGAAATGCTCTTATTCTAGTGCTATCCCATATTTAATAACCAAAACAAGCCCCAATATATTTATCCTCTTTTCTCTCTCTCTCTCTCTCTCTCCAATTTCTGGTTTTCAATTGAAACATGCAAACATGG
>BRYE01000024.1:610000-625000 GCA_030159115.1 Actinidia arguta var. hypoleuca
TGACTTTAAATGTAGTCTCAAAAAAAGTAAAATAATTGGAGGTGTTATGATAAATAAAAAAAGAAGAAGAAGAAGAAGAAGAAGAAGAAGAAGAGAGAAGAGAGAGATGTCCTATCTACTGAAAATGCTGAGAAATGATTTCTCTTTATATGTAATCTGAGTTTGAGAATTTGTTTCATTACTTCGAATGATCTGGAATTTTGTGATAAGTTAGTTCGTTCATCATGTTATCTTTGTAGATACTAAAATTTGTATTAATTGTGCATGTAAATTTTTATTAGTAGATTTTCAAAGTTCACTGCGCATTGCTGGAGTTGCTTTAGCAGCACATGATATTCCCATGTTTGACTCAAGAAACTAAGGTTTCTGGAGATGTATTGGAATTGAGTAAATTTATTTTGAAAATATAATCTTTTAAGGTTCCTTGGGATCTGACTTCACCTAAAAATACTACGTATTGAATTCTTGGTGAATTAAAGTTATAGTGTCACTCCAGGAGTTTCTCAAAAACAGCAAATGGCATAACTTGGGGATTTAATCGAAAGGTTTGCCCTCAAAGGACTTATGGTTAATCCTCAATAAATTCGACTTTATTGAATGGTTGGGATGATTTGATTTTCTAACTACATGCTAGAACAAGTTAGGTTGGCTATTTGCATAGTTTTACATAATTTGAATAATGGAGATTAATTGTTATTGAACTATTATTTTGTTCTAGGTGGTAATGAAGCTGGAGATTCGCTTGAGCGTACTCAAAAAGTAATCCTCGGACTTAGCTTTACAAGATCGTGCATACAGTGGTGATTTTTGACTCTTAGCTTGACTCTTATAAATTGCAAACTTTATAAACTGGAAAAATGTGCTGATAATGTTAGAAAGAGAAGTTCTATGACTGAGGTAGTGAAATTGATTTCCTTATAGGTTTCATATTGTGATAAAATGTGTTCATTTCGTAGCCTTGCGAATCACGAATACCCATTTGTCACGTGGAACAATTATATGGCATGGAAGTGTTGTCACATGTAATATTTATATGGCATGGAAATGTTGCCATGGAAATCTATTGAAAGGATGACATGGAAGTGCTGTTACCTAGACTAGTTAAATGGCATGGAAGTGTTGCCGTAGAAATACCTTGAAAGCATGGCATGGAAGTGTTGTCATGACTTAATCCTATCGATGAGTTGACATCTTCTTTTATGCGTAAACAACATTGGTATTGTTTCTTTAAATGGAGATTATATGTTGGTTATGAGAGCATTTGGAGACATCATTAAATCCCATTTGTAATTGTTTATATTACTCATGTTGTTGATGCTTGTTATTTAATGACAATAACTGAACCCCACACAGTTTTATAATTCTTTTGGCAGGATTTTGGGGGGAGTGGAGTGGAGTGGAGTGGAAGGGAGTATTTGGTAAATTTTTGTACTGTAGATGTGTATCAGTTTGCAAATGATGATAAACTTGTCGGTTTAATTAAGTTTAAATCAATGATTTTTATTAGATTATGGTAGAACTATTAATAGACCTGTCATTTGCGTCATGTCTTGAGGATAGTCGGGACGGGGCGTGACAATGGCGACCTAAAATGTGCGCCAACAAGTGCCCATAGCAGCCTACTGTATATATATATATTTTACATTAGAGATAATATGCTTCAGGTGGTTCTTAATTTGCAATTTAAACCAGATAATTTACTTTGCTTTCACTAGGAATCTAGGATAAGGATAGGAAGCAATATGATGTCTCCATTTCTCCAGGACAGCCTTGGTGCACTTTATTTCTTTTTGTTGGATGTCCAACATGTTTGAGAAAGTTGAAAAATAAATTACAAGAATATGAGGAAGGTAAAAGCAAAAATGGAAAGTTCTGGCTAGCCTTGCTAGATCGTGAAGATGATGAAATTGAAGGAAACAAAGGTGCGGCTTATTGTGACACTTGAAAATGGATGGTAGTGATGGAGATTGCGACAATGGCTCTCTTTTTTCCTATGCACAATGCGATATATGTGGATTGGTGCGAAGACAAAAGTAATTGAATAGATTGAAATTGTAACATAATCAATGTCGTTAAACATCGGTAATGTAACTTTGTGCGTGAAAGAGCTCCTCTCACCACAATATTTTGTGTTTTTTGCTTTAGTAAGATTAATATTGTGTTGAATTGGTTAATATGGGAGATAGTGAATTGATATTGGTTTGATTCCTTTTCAATTATGATTGAGATTAATTAGTATAAGACAAATATAGAAGTGAGAAGTCCACCTGCCAAAAAAAACTCAAAAATTGAATCAACAAGAGATCATATATAGGAGAGAAGCACGTAAATCACAATACAATTATATTGAATAGACCAAAGATCATAACTTAATGATTGTGGCAAATTTTTAAATAATACAACAAATGATCAAGGAGAACAAGTCTCAAATTACTGCAAAAATGAGAATTCACGAGTGAAAGAAATTCAAGGAATGATTGAGGACAATCCATTGTACTCACTAGACCAATACCTGAAACAGGTACAGAATGAACTCTGATGCATTACGAAGTTTGTCTAAATCAACTTATTAATGGTCGCTTAAGGTCTGTCGATAGGCTTGTTGCTTAACAGGTGGTACTCCTTGAGTTTCGTCGACTAACTAAATTCTTGCTTAAGGACTAAAGTTCTAGATTAAGGTCCATAGACCGACAAAGATTCTAGCTTAAGGTCTATTGACCACCTAAATGAATTCTCACTTAAGGACTACAATTCTTTCTTATGGTCCGCCACCGATTAAGTACTCATTTAAGGTGCATCGACAACCAAAATCCATGTTGTTCAAGGTTTGTCGACTCCCTAAGATACTCGTTTAAGGCTCGCCACCCTTGGGTAATCTACAGAGTTCTTTGGGCAGGAGTTAGCAAAAGGTTGGAAATAAATATAGTTCATAAATTGCTCAAGCATGGTATTTAGGAGCCATGGAGGTAAGAACTCTAAGATGGGTTGCATCTAAAACCAAAATGGGACATTAAGCAATTAATTAGTTGTATCCATCGGCAATCTGAATGTTTTGGTTTATCCCACGTAGGTAAAACACACTAACAGGGCCCGATATCAAACATAGGATGTGGCTGTGGATGTGGCTGTTGTACCAACACTATATAACAATGGTCAAATCATTAATGGAGGATAAGCATCATACGAATGGAAATTAAAGATCCACATTGTATTAAGTTGACAAGTGTCATAGGTAGAGAAGACATGCGTTAGATGCATAATCATGAAGCCAATAATGGTTCCGTGGTCCATAATATAATTTACTTACAAGTAAGGAGACAGATGCCAATACCCTATCGCGCATCTCTTGCTTAACCTTCTCCAAATGTGGCCCTAAAAGCTGCATGAAGATATAAGATTCCGGTCATAAAATTCAGCGTTTATCTTCAACTCAACAATAAAAACATAGTGATATACAAGAATCAATTAAAATTCATGTTTAATTCTATTAAACTTGACTTAAATTATGTTTAAGTTACACAATTGTATTGAGGTGTATTGTGGGTTAAATGCATTGTTGGTAAACCCTTGGATATATAGAAGATTAGTTTGGAATTGTGAGTTTTCTCCTACTGGGTTAAATACTATTTAATTTAAGCTACATCTCAAGATATGCCGAAGTAGGAGGGATGTGAAGACTTGGTATTTATATGCACATGGTTATCGTAATATAGTTAGATGGTTTTGGTGTGTAATGTACATACAAGTAGGCTGTACACTTTTGTAAACTTGAATGATGGCTGTATGTAAACAGGTTTTGTTCTTGAAATCTCAAGCATTGGTGGTTGTTTCTTTTTCGTTTTATGCCAAATCAGTCATGAGTCGGGTTACTTGGTTACTCTAGCTCTTTAAAATTAGTCCCCAACTAAGACTAGTTTTTGTTGGGCAAGTGACAGATTTTATTTACAGCTATTCACAACAACCCATTAACACTCGTGCCTGAGATTTTTATCTGTAATTTGGGGTGCGACTGTGACACTGTTAGCAAAAGGAAGAGGGAAAACAAGTAATAGAAGCAGTCAAGCTGAAAGCGAAATTCAGAGATGTGCTTTCATGTGTGTGTTTGAGCACGCAAAATAAGTTAACCCACCACCCTTCACTAGATCCAAACCTGAGAACAACCAATCGCCAAGATAGTTCATCAAGGAGGTAACAGTTTGTATCTTTGAATGTAGTGAAGCCCTAACAGAAGAACCGTTAGTGATGCAACTAATTCACATGACTACAACATCTTACCAAACATAGTGAAAGGATGGCAGTCTGAAGTCCACGGGATGGACCATGGTTGAATTGTACCTATCTCAACCAATGAATGGAGCTACAAAAAAGGCGATTAAATTAATCTACAGCAGAGGAAAGAGAACATGCAAGGATAAGTGAAGCAATGCCTGAAACAAAATTCATAACATCTCACCGTGTCTTTGTTTCACATCACCACTAATAGTAAATGCCAGCCGGATTGATGGTTTTTTCAAATCAGAGCATGCAAGGACAGTGGAGGCTTACAGAAACAACATCAGTAGTCTGCAAGGCCTACAGTAAATAGGACTTAACACATGAGTGATCAAGACGAAAGTTTTAGGTCATAGAACAACAGCCAATATTAATGTTACATTCTGAATATGGACATAAAAAATTCATATATATATATATAAAGAGAAGAAGCTTTTAGGATATTTATTTGACCTGATTTTCAACTTTCCAAATGCTCTAGGATAAGTGAAAATTTCTGCATGAATAGAGTGGAATGTATCAGATTGATGGAAGGTGTCAACATTTACTCAATGTAGAGTGGAATTCAGACAAACAAAAACATAAGACAACATGTCGCTAGGATGTGCAAAAGTTTCTGCACTAATAGATGAAATCCGAAGATGTAAATGGCATTCAAGTCACCCAAAAGTAATGCAACACAAGTCGTTTTCAATCAATTTCTAAATCACCAAATATTCTCATAATATAACAACAGGTCTCAGCATAAGACATGGTTTACCTTGATGTAACACAATCTCTCAACATCACATAGGGCTTGCAGTCTCCAAAAGCTAAGGTTGTTATGGTGGCCATTTCCTAGAAATAGATAGTAATGTCCAATATAGGTAAGAACCAAACTCGAAAAAGACTCAGACAACCAAACAGAACACATTCATACCAAAGGTGAAATAACAAATAAAAATGGCCCTTGGTGTAAAAAACTAATCAAATAAAAAAACGTTGGACACCCAAAGTCAATCAAAGTTGGGCTTATTAAGTGATGCAGAAGCGTAACCCACATGGTGTGTCAGCTATGTGGACAATCTATGTGGCAACAATGTGGAAGAAATGTGTCATTTTTATTAATATTTTTAAGTATTTTTTAATCTTTGGTAAAAGTATTATTAAGTTTTGGTATTTGTAGCTGTATAATTATTAGTTTAAAAGATGTCATTTGACTGCCTAGTAAGTTATGAAGGTTGCCTAGGTATTTGAAGGGTTTATTGGAAGATGTTAAGTTTATTAGGAGTATTGGAAGGGTCATTTTTGTAATGCCTATAAATATAGGCTCAAATGAAATGAAAAAAAAAGGAGAAGTTGATTATAAAATATATTTGCAAGTGTTCTTACTTGGAGTGAGGGAGTCTTCCTAGAATCAAGCGTGTGGCTTGGTTGCGTTGAGTGGCATCCGCTACCCCCGATTGAGCGACATCTTGGGACTATCCTACATTGCAGATTCCGGCCTGCATCAGTAAGGGGATCAGTGTTTGCAAATTACAGTGCTGCAGCAATCTCAGATTGAGTTTGTAGGTTTAGTAGAGGAGTAATTACACTTAGAGAAAGATGGATGTATACATAAGTTGGGTAGAAAGCAGAATTGTTTATTAATTTAGTATAGTATAGGGATAGGGTGGTCATCGTACCATACCTCTGGGAAATCCCACAAACCTATTTGAATAGTATGAAGTGATCCATGCGAGGTGAGGTGCACGAACAATTTATGTGATGCTATCAGGGAGGGAATAAAATGAAGGATTTTCCCACTTTACATTAACTTGACACCAATCGTCTGCATCTCTGTCTGGAAAGGGTTGCAAACTTTCCTTTTTCCCATACTGGGGAACCACTAGATGTCTTTGGAGGGCTCTTCACTGACGAGGAATTCCATCGGTTGATCGACCCATAGCCCGGAAAGACTCAATGTCGTGATAGACAAGGTTAACTACTCTATGGAGGGAAAGGCCTCACTTTATTTATTTAGGCCTAGCCCCAGCTTTAAGAATGATTTGGGGTCATAGTAAAGCTCATATTCAAAGAGCAGACCTTAAAGCACGGTTTTCTATTTAGGAAGGTTTTTTATTCTTAGCTCAACTGGGATAAGGATTTCACAATAAACAAAAGAGAGAGAGTGAAAAAACTTATGAAACTACCAGTTAGCCAAGCTCTCCTTCGGAACCTCACAGAGGAAGAATCGCCCACTTGAGGGGAAGAGCAAGCCTTGCTTCCTTACACAATTAGGTGTGGACTCTGAGGAGCCTATGATCCTGATTTGACTTGCTTGAAGTTTATGATGCAGTTTATTAAGCCTTGGAAGAACGAGATTGATTCCATTAGGGAGTGATTTAGGCCTTGCATGACATTAATCTTCCTTAGAGAACTCGGCCCAAGCACTTCCCCTTGCATGTGATTCCTTCTCCACAAGCAGAGGTTTGGAAAGGAGATCTCCCTTGCTTTCAAAGTCTATTGTGGGAACGTCAAATGTTGAAATCCACTTATTCTCGATCAATGTGAAAGTCAAGTTTCAGTCAAGAGGTTATTCGTCTGCCCAGGGAAATCTGTGGGCATCCTCCTTCTCATTGATTGAGATGATCAGAACTCCTTTCCTTCTTTTTCCACCTGACGAGCCAATCCAAAATACGGAGTTTAATCAACTGTCAAGGGAAGGAAAGCAGAACAAGAAGCAAAGTACCATGCATGCAAGCAAGAGTCCTGCACTAGGTAGGAAGAAAGCATCGCTGGATCAAAAACGGTAAGATCAGAACCATCCTCAACACTTCCTCAGGCCATGAATCCAAGAGTCATTATCTTTTGATGCATACCTGGTCAAAACAAAAATGGGTGACAAAGTTGAGAACTGGTTGAACCTCATGCCAAAAAAGAAAAGATTGCTCTCAAAACACAACCACCCAAGCAGAGCTTAGAAAACAACACAAAAAGGTACAACGCAAGATAACATGTAAATAAACAAAAGAATGTAAAAAGAATAGAAGCGCCAAAATGCTTACCTATGTAAGACTGTTTGCAGCAGAACATTCTTAATCCTTATAGTCAAGCATATGCATAGCATCTCAAAAGCTAATATTTTTCCCAACTAGGCCAAACCTGACTCATGTTACTGTTCTTACACAATAAAAGCATACTACAAGAGATTAGTTCAAGTGGAGGAGTTTTTCTGGATATGGAGATTAAGTTTGACCAAAGGTGCTATTTAATCGTTCGCCATGTTAGTCACGTGCAAGCTTAAAGTCATTTATGGCACATTCTTCAGCTGTGAGCCTGTGACTAAAAAACAAAAGTTGCTCATAATTGGAAACTTACTTTATAAATTGTGGATAGTTTGTTTATTTTTATGTTGGTTCAGGTGACCTGTGCACAGGTTTGACCATCGGGTCTTCAAGGAAGTGCACATTTACAGTGTTTTTTGTGCGCGCGCACGTTTGAGCTTCAATAAAATACTTTCCTACTGAGAGAGAGAAAGATAGACTTAACCATTACAACTATACTAAATATGTTGAAGATCATAATTTAACCATTATGACAAAATTTAAACTGAGACAACATTAACCCTTTCTTTGACCAATTACTAAAGCAGTTGTAGAAGTACAAGATAACCACCTACAAAAGAAAATCAATACCGAATTAATTAGAGACATTATGTTGGAGGAAGGCATAACTCAATATAACTCAATATTGTTTATGAAACAATGAAGAAATGATTCACAAATAAGCTTACCATGCACTCCTGGATCAAGTAACAATTAACTTGAGAATTGAGAAGTTAGGAATTGCGAAAGAAATTCAAGCATCCAGCAAAATAACTCACGTAGTCATTACGACACATCCCAACAATGTCCATTTGTACTCATAAGGCTCTTGTAAGTAGGAATATAAAAAATAAGACCATGAGGTAAAGAGAATTCCTGCTTACGCAGCAAAAGTAAGTCAATAAATATAGACTATTAGTAAAACGAAGAGGGAAAACAAGAAATAGAAGCAGTCAATCTAAAAGTGAAATCCATAAATGTTTGTTTTTTTGTGTCTGAGTGCACAAGAGAAGGTAATTACTTAAGGTACTTGTGAATTCATTCAACCTGAGAACAACCAATCGCCAAGATAGCTCATTGAAAAAATGGCAGTCGGAATTCCAGGGGATGGACTATGGTCGAATAGTATCTTTCATAATCAATGACGAGCTACACAAAAAGGAGTTTAACTTGATCTACAATAGAGTAAAGGGAACATGCAAGGATAAGTTAGGCAATGCCTAAAACCAAATTCATGGATAAGCATCTTAATCTCATAATTGCTAATAGTAAATGTATCTTGATTGGTTTTTCAAATCGAAGTGTGTAAGGGAAAATGCAAGCTTGCGGAAAGACCTTTAATTGGTGGAGAGGCTAAAAGTAAATATAAGGGACAAAAGTTTCAGGTTAAACAACAACAACCAAAAGCAATGATACACTCTTAATAAGGACTTCAAAAGTTCATATTTTTATAAAAAGAAGTTCAGAGGATATTAATCTGACCTGATATTCAACGAAATGCTCCAGGACAGAGATCCCTTTGAGTTCAAAGACCTTGAAATAAGCACCTCAAGAATATTAGCCTAGGGAACAAAGATCCAGCCTTGGACAGCAAAATGAATCGAGGGGCAGTGCTTCATCTATTCAGGAGACAATGCAACCCAGAGAAGCATATGTTGGAGGAGCAACTAGGTACCAAAAGAAACCTTCATCCAGACCTCTCGTCACAATGAGCAACTTTAATAAATCTATACAGATATTTCAGGATTATTGGCCATAAAAGTTATGCCCGGAGCAAGTGGTTCTAACCTAACAAGGAGAAGTAACACCATATGTTGGAACAAAAAATTATTAAAAGAGCTACCATAACAATGAATTGTAAGATTCTTCTGATGAAAACAATAAGAAATAAGAAATGAAAATGGTCTAACCCTTCAGTAGTGCAGTCACCAAGTATACCATAAACAAGACATGGTATAGATTTCCATATGGAGACTGCTTGGCGGAAATTGCTACCCTTGTCATTTAAAAATTAGTTCCCTTTAAAATAGACCATAGGAAATTCCATCCGGATGAACTTGCACTCTAGTAACTTGATTTTTGACTAGCATACTCATGTTGCACCGTTCCATTTGAGGTAGGTTCTTATGACGAAGAATAATGCCAACATAAATTCCATAGAAACAGATGATCCAGGCATAAAAACTGTATTTTGAGGAAATTTCAGCCATGGGACAGGCATAAATTGACTCCAGAACATTGCCCGAGTGTTGTATGTTTAAGCCATATGTAAAGAAAGTTTAGGGGAGATGTTGAAAGTACATTTTGAATATGATGTGGAGTCACATGATCGGGTACAATGAATAACGTGATTTGGTGGCTGTTGGCTCCCCTTATGTGCTACAGTGCTACACATCGCAATGCCAAGCACCCTGGTGGTGCAACAGGCAGCCAAAAAGAACAATCACCATCAAAATCAGCTTCATCTTCCTCCAGTCCTTGAATGCTAGAGAATGAGCCTATGAACTTGAAACCAATAGGCATAGGCTTCTGTATACATCCAATAGGCTTCCGTCCACATCCATCAATAATGCCTATGAAGGAGGAATTGGCCTGGACACATTGCAATTAAACAAAAAAAAATCGAATGGAACAATTAATGTATCATAAGGAAAACATCGGCATTTACTCAAAAGTATATAGTGGAATTCAGACTAACAAAAAGCTTAAAAAAACAAGTCTCAAGGATGGGCGAATTTTTTTGCATAAATAGATGAAATTGGAGATGTAAATGGCATTTGAGTAAACCAATGTAATGCAACACGTCAATTTTTGAATCACCAGATAATCTCATAATAGGACAAGAGATCTCATCACAGCATATGACATGGTTTACCTTGATGCAACACAATCTCCCAATATCCCATAATTTGAAGGGGCTCGTGGTCTCCCAAGGTAAGGTTGTTATGACAACCTTTTTTTGTAAACAGATAGTAACATCCAATATGGGCAAGAACCTTACTCAAGAAAGACTTGGACAACCAACACATGAAAATATGTAAACCAAAAAACTTGTACTAAAGTGAATTAACAAATAAAATTGGTCCTTAGTGTGAAAAACTAATCAAATATATTGTTTTTCCAAGGATCACTATTTCTTTCATTAAAAAAATAAAAAAACTTTTGCGAACACCCAAAATCAGTAAAAGTTGGTACATGGTGAGAGGGGATCGGAGTTTCCAAATTGCAATGATGCAGCAGCCTGAGTTTCCATATTAAACTCAGAGAAAGACGGATGGATGTGTGTATTAGTCGATACCAGAAACACATTTCTTTTATCCTAAACAGATTGTACCTCCCCCTGAAATACCTACTGGGTCAAGAACAGTAAGACCAGAAACAACCTCAGCAGTTAAATCCTTCATTAGGGCCCCACATCGAAATGTCATTTTCTTTTGATGCATACCTAGTCAAAACAAAAACAGATGACAAAGTTGAGTATAGGTTAAAAAAGCCAAAAAGGAAAAGATTACTCTCAAAACACATCAACCCAGACAAAGCTTAAAAAAGCACATAAAGGTAGTACAACAAAAGGTGACATGTAGATGAACAAAAGAATATCAAAAGAATTGAAGCGCCATGTTTTTATTGAATGAAGATTCCTTGAAATACCTCCAGCCAGGGGCGGACCCACCCTTGGCCGAGGGTAGGCGGCCGCCCCTCCTGAAATTTTGAAAAAAAAAGAATTAAATTGGCTAGGATAAAAAAAAAAATTGTTTTAAAAAAAATACTATTAATATATAGAATTTTGAATATTATCGTATTCATTGTATTATTTTAGAATTTATCATCTTATTCAGTGGCGGAGCCACACGGGTAGCTGCCCCCTCAAAAATTTTTTTACCTAGAGTTTAAGAATTTTTTTACAATTTGCCCCCTGAAAATTTTTTCTGGCTCCGGCACTGATTTTATTGATGAAAAATTTTCGCCCATCCTGAAAAAAAATTCTGGGTCCGCCACTGCCTCCAGCTATGCAAAGTATGTGATCAATATTATTTACATTAAGAATAAAGAAAAACAAAATGAGAAAGAATGGAAAACTAGAAAGAAATAGCAATCTTCAGACCATCAATAAATAAAATGAATACCTTCATAGCTTGCTTAAAAAGTATTTGGTCAATATTATTTACATTAAGAATAGGGTGAAATACACTGACCACCCTGAGATTCAGGATTAATACACAAAGCACCCTTGACATTTGAGAAATGACAGTGACCTCCCCTAAGGTATAAAACTTGTAACAGATTCTCCCATTTTACACTAACTACTCTTGAGATTCTGGGTTAATATACAAAGCACCCTTACTATTTGTTCATTGTCCATCTATGATATGAGGGGTGCTTTGTGTATTAACCCTATACCTCAGGGGTGGTCAGTGTAATTCACCCTTAAGAATAAAGAAAATAAATTGACAAAGAATAGAAAGAAATAGCAATCTTCAGACCATAAATAAATAAAATGAATACCTTCATAGATACATCATTAAGAGAATCCATATCCAACGCTGTCCTGAAACTTCCTCATGCATCTTTGTAGCTGAGTCATTTGCAGTCCCAAGATTATTCAATTCGGAGAATTTTATTGGCAGCATGGACATCGCATTCTATGTTTTCATAATTGAATTTTATTTTCTCAAAAAACAAACAACTTAATTACACAAATGAAGATTCAAAACACATTTATCCTTTGAATGGATATTTATAGCTCTATTGAAAATTGATGATCTCGTCTCAGGTGGGGGAGCAGAAGGAAAATCCTTTTGAGGTTTGAGGTTAAGAAACCAGGAATCTCTAGGCCTAATCTATTAGCAACTCGTTTTGTTATTGATGGGGCATGGCAGGCTGGATCGCTCAAAGGAATAACGGTTTGGGTGAATATCTCCTCCCCTACCGGACATTTTTTTTTCAATGTTTAGTCACTGTGCTGCTGATGCGGAAGCTAAAGCTTATTTTGATGCTATCACTTGGGCCGTTGAAGAAGGTATCCAATTTATCAATATCGCCACCGATTGTTCAGATCTAATCCGAGGCCTTTCTTTCCCTTATAGGCTAATCCCTTGTTATTTTCCATTTTGACAGACATTGTAACTCTATGTTCTCAATGCTCTTTTGTTGTTATTCGTTAATGTACCTGGGATGTTGTTAAACCTGTACATGATGTTGCAAGAGCAGAGTTAGGGCGTTTGATGTAATGATCGTTTATTATCAATATATATGTTTTATGCTTCCTCTTCTAACCCATATCTCTGCTATATCAAATGATTGTCCAGAGCTTTTTTGGAAACTTAGGAGGACCTACCGAACCATATCTTTTCTTCTTGACCTAAAGATGAATTGCAGTATCCTCTCTTTGTTTTAGAGAGAAAATATAGTGTGGGATATTATTTTAGTTATATAACTCATTGCCAAACAATGTGAACCCTCCAAGGCTCCAAACACTATGGGCATTCTCTTTATTACACCAAAAGCCTACTTAATTGACACAGAAATGTATTACATGAAAGTGACCTTACTAAGATACGACCACAATAGCTTGCGTTGTGAATGGTGGTCTAAAATCAACAAAACCAAAGACACACAAAAATATGAGACTTACATTGTATTACATGAAAGTGACCGTACTAAGATACGACCACAATAGATTGCGTTGTGAACGGTGGTCTAAAATCAACAAAACCAAAGACAAACACAAAAATATGAGACTTACCAATGGTCTACATCACCTCGGAGTTCTTTTGCTGTTGTTGTGAGCGACATTGAAAAGAAACTAAAAAAAGGGTATTACAAAAAACTATAAGATACTTCAAAAATCATCACAGAAATCATGTAAAAGCTGAAACATTCAACATCGAGGGCCAAACTATTCATTGCAAAGAGCAAAATGTGCACTATCCATTGATGGAAGGTGTTGCAAGGTGACCTGAAAAGGAAATAGAGGGCATAAGAACATAAAAAACGATGTGCTAGCCAAAAGCATATCCTATCTTCCCCGAACATATTATCTACTACGTACCAATCTCCAGAAATCCTAAATTCATTTTCTGATTTTGGAATATCATTTCAGCTGCTCATTGACACTAAGATAAAATGACATTAAAAGGCTAAGCAACAAGCGCACCAACACCACATGCTAGCAAGCCTAGCATAGATTACATACACCATTTATGGGATGAGACGTGGTGATATGGAGGGGTTTCAAAAAAAAAAAATCCTAATTCTTTGTAGAACTCCAACAAACTTAGTTTCCTATTACAATATTTTTTAACTTCAAAGGATTTTCAAGGTTTCTTTGGACACTTAAAGGATTTTCAAGGTTTCTTTGGACACTTAAAGGACTACTCGCCCATACCTTTGCTCTTTCACCTAACAATGAACTATAGTATCCTCTCTTTACTTTTGAGATAAATATAGTGTGAGAGATTATTTTATTTGTATAACTCTTTGCAAAACAATGAAATCCCTCAAAAGTTATGAGCATTCTCTTTTTTACACCAAAGCCTATATAACTGACTTACATGAAAGTGATCTTTCTGAGGTAGGACTACAATCACTTGTGTTATGAATGATGGTCTACAATCAACAAAAATCATAAACAAACATAGAAATAGGAGACTTACCAGAGACCAGTGATCTAAATCTCATCAGAGCTCCTCTTTTGGTGTTGTGAGCAAGATTGGTTTGTCAGCAGATATTGGACTTGCTCAAGCTTTCCCTTTCCAAAATCCAAAATCCAAAGCTTCGCAGATTCTTCAACTTTTTCCCCAAGATTATACATAAAAAATAATCAATATGAAGGTTTGTTTTTGTGAGTAACAGTAAGGCTAACAGAAGTAGACAAAAGAGGAAATTGCAATTCAAAACTTGACCTGATAAAAATTGTACCTAGGATCCTCAGAGGAGACACCACAGTTAGATCCAATGCCACTATTCCCTATCTGAACTCTGAAGAAAATTTAAAGAAAAAAGATATTCCTGGAAAAAAACTTGGAACAAAAACTTCAAAAAAAGTAAAAGGTATTTGTTAAAAATTAAAAAGAAATTGTAAAATTACTTTTCAAAAGAAAGTGTATCTCATGACCATAATCAACCAATAACTTTTACCATTATTAACACAATAAGCCTCCTTCAATGTCAAAACTACAACCCATGTACCTTTTCTTAATTACACTTCAAGAAGGGAATCACCAAATACATAGGGATACCACATCTTGAAGGTTCTCAGTTCATGCTCAGTATTGCCTAACTTGTATTGAAGTAATAATTGAAGGGTACACTCTAAATATGCATTGTTGTTTAATAGGACTTCTAGTATTAAGTTGTAATTCATACACAAATACAAAAAACAAAAATGTGCACTCGACACCAATCTGAAGGTCCTACCAAGTTAACCCTGTTGTACAATTGAGGGCCCCAAATGACAAACTTGACTTACTGTGGCTACAGCACCATGAGTGATAGAACATCAACAACAGCAACCACAGTTCCATCTACATTGAACACCATAGTTACTGTGGTTATACTGACCACAAAACTACAATGAAAAAATCATAAGAACCTTTATACAAACTTATTATACGAATTTTGAGGGTAAATTACCTCTATCAACAATAGGAGGATGTAGAAA
>BRYE01000024.1:627500-632500 GCA_030159115.1 Actinidia arguta var. hypoleuca
GTTTGTTCTAAGCATATAATTGAGGTATGTTTTATAATTGACCTTTGAGACCTTTAAATTATGTATCAATATTGTGGTATGAATACGATGGTGTTTTATAACCTTATTAGACTTGGCCTTGAGTCTTGAACATGTTTAAGGGACAATAGAGTTTTCAATGGAAAAATAAACTGAATCTGGATTTAGCTTGCTGATGAGCTTGTACTTTTCTGGTCATAACTCCCTCATCACTTCGAACTTTTGAGTGATACCACCACCATTAGAAACTGGACTTCCTGCACTTCAATTTGGACATAAATCTCGCCCAAATCGGAGTCTAAATGAGGGAGATATGGACGTTTAAAGTTGACACACAGAATCTGTTCCAACTGCTGAAACTTTTGGGATTAGCCTAAGTTGGATAGATTTATCCTAATGTCTTATGTTTGGACTTTTATATCAATATGTGTTGTATGTTATGCTAGTGTAGGGTAATTAAGTTGTTGGACAAAGTGTTTTGTTGAACATAAGGTGAGTTATGTTATATCTTGGATACATTCTTTTTCAAACTGATTAAAGTGAATCATATGTTATGTAACTCCTCTTTTTGCTGTTTTTGGAAAGCTTATAGTTCTCTATATGTTCCAAATTACATGTTTTAGACCTATTAGTGACATCCTCGGTTAGTCTCGGCTACTAGGGAACAGTAAGCTTGTTGTAGCACCATAATTGAGACATCTCACATTTGCCATTACATGGCTTATATTTTTGGATGTCAGTAGTCGACTCGGTTATCCCATTGTATAGTTCCGCTAGATGGGCATTGTATATGAATTTGAAAATTGATATTCTCTTATATGGTATATGAATTAGCTTGTATTAAAACTCTTTATTTGGTATATGTATATGATTTGAAGCAAACTTGTAGAAATGTACAAGTTATAGCATCCATGAATAACTTGTACATTTTATATAACATTATTCACTAAGCCTGTGGCTTATGCCTTCATTCTCAAATGTTTTTCAGGAGATGATGCCTAAAGACTGAATGCACCGTTGTGCATATATATATGTTGTATAAAGGAGTTTGCTCTTGTTATGTGTTGAAGGAGCTTTGGGCTGTTTTGACACATGATGTAATAGTATTGTTTTCTTTGGGAATGTGTAACTTCCATTGTACACATTTGTACTCCTTGAAGAGTTTAATCTTGTAATAAAATATGATGGAATTGCTTTATTTGAATTATGCACTTTTCTCTAAAAGATGTGTGGTAAAGGGATAGATTCATAAATGTATATTTCGACTTGCGTATAATTGTTCCCAATATAATAAGAGTACTAAAGTTTTCGTATAGTAGGCCTTTGGTAGTCACTGACCATCGGCCAGTCGTGTCTTCAGCCTAATTGGGATGGGTTGGGGCTGTGACACAAACCAAAACTAATAAGTAGGTATGAACTTGGATAGGATACTAATGATGATTGTAAAAACTCTGATGAAATGCTAGGGCAATTAACATCCTGAGTCAGCTAATAGTCACAAAGTCAATATTCATGTAACATGGATTTAACTGAACTGTTCTAGCTTCTTTTTGAAAACAATTACAGGCATTTAATTTTCTAAAGAGACATTGTCTTCCAATAACGTATAAGTGCATAAAAGCTTCAATCCAACAAGAAGATTCATTACATAAGTGCACACAGAAGTATGTATACACACACACACACACACACACATTCAAGTTTAAAACCAACATGGAATGAGAAGGCAGATTTTTGGGCCCCACTGTACTCGGAAGTTTTGTTGTTTGCCTGTGAAGATGAGAAATTCAGATCTGAATTTCAATCCAACAAAGATTAATAAAATAAGTGCACACAGAAATACCTACATTCATATATGTATAGAGGGTAAAACATAAAAACATACATGAAGCGAGAAGAAGATAGATTTCCTTGTTTACCAACGAAGATGAGTTCATCTAACATACTTTTCCTTGAAGAACCTCCTTGGATTGTCATCATCTTTACCAAACAACAACAATAATCTCCAACCTGTTACCTCCTTCAATCTGCATATGGAATACAGTATAAGCAAACTGAACCCAATCAAAGCAAATCAAAAAACCGACTCATTCAATCTACGTATTGAATACAGTAACAGCAAACTGAACCCAATCAAAGCAAATCGAAAAACCCATCAAAATCTTACTCCTTTGATCTAACCAACGGTGAAAAAGAAGAACAAGAACAAGAACATTCATTACATAAAAGTTATCTGAATATCTAATTCCAATCTGAATGTCAATCCAACAAGAAGATTCATTACATAAGTGCATACAGAAATATACCTATATACTGTACATACCTACAAAAGCTGAAAGCATACATGGAACGAGAAGAAGATAGATTTTCGTGCCCCGATGTACTCAAAAAAAAATTGTTTACATGCGACATACAGATCTTAATTTCAATCCAACAAAGAAGATTCATAAAATAAGCTCATGTACCAAGAGGGTAAAAAATCTACATGGAGCTAGAAGAAGACAAAGATTTTCAGGCCCCACTGTATTCGGAAGTTTTGTTGTTTACCTGTGAAGATGATATATGCAGATCTGAATTTCAATCCAACAAAAAGATTCATAAATAAGTGCACACATAATTACCTATAGTGAAAAACATACATGGAGCAAGAAGACAAAGATATTCTTGCTTACCTTTGAAGATGAGTTCATCTACAACATAATAGTTATCTGAACATCTTATTCCAATATATCTGAATAGCAATCCAACAAAGAAGATTCATTACATGAATGCATACAAAAATATACCTATATACATAGGTACAGAGGCTGAAAGCATATATGGAACAAGAAGAAGACAGATTTTCGTGCACCCTCGATATTTTTCTCGTTCACCTTCAATCTCAAATACATTAACAAAAAATTGAACCCAAGCAATGCAAATAGAAATTAAACCTATCAGAATTTTACTGATTTTGATTTAACAGACATTGGAGAAGATGCAGAAGAAGTACAAGAACAAGATTCATAGCACAAGTGCAAAAATCGTCGGCAGAACAAGAAGAAGACAGATTTTCTTGTTTTACGTGTGAAGATGAGTTCATCAACAACTCGAACCACCCTAACTCGTCATCCTCTTCACCCTGCGTATCAAGTACGCTAACAAGAATTTTGAGAACAAGATTCATAGCATAGGTGCAAAAAACGTAAGAAGACAGATTTTCTTGTTTTACCTGTGAAGATGTGTTCCATCAACAACTCGAACAACCCTAACTCGTCATCCTCTTCACGCTTTGTATCAAATACCCTAACAAGAATTTTGATCGGACTTGTAGAATAAGAACAAGATTCATAGCACAGGTACAAAAACGTACGCGGAACGAGAAGAAAACAGATTTTCTTGTTTTACCTGTGAAGATGAGTTCATCAACAACTCGAACCACCCTAACTCGTCATCCTCTTCACCCTGCGTATCAAATACGCTAACAAGAATTTTGATCGGAGTTGTAGAAGAAGAAGAAGATTTGGGGGTGCGTGTGAGAGAAATACCAATCCGTGACTGTAAAGCGATATTTATAGGGAGAGTATGGCGGTTGATTTGGGAAATTTGGGCCTCCAGAGAGAGATTGATTTGGGAAATGCGAGATTGAATTTGGAAGTTTAACGGGCGGGCTTAATTTTAGTGACCGTTATACTCCCCGTGTTTTGCGGAGAATCCCAGGAGCATCGAAATGAAACCGGTGAACCCAAATTTCTTAGCACACCCCTACCTTATTTTAGGGCTTTCAGACTATTTTGACTACACCCGGGAGGCTAAATTTTTTTTTTTGAAAGGTTTAAAACAATTTTAATTGGGTGCTTTTTGATATTTATCTTAAATTTAATTTGGTGATTTTTGGAATTTAAATATTAATTATTTAAAATATATATTTCTTATTTATTTATTTTGTCTATAATTAATTTTTTTATTTTTTGATATGCAAAATAATTATTTAGCATTTTATAATCAGGCTTTTAATATATCTTTTTCAATTGGTAAGGTAGACAGTTCACTTCATATTTCTTATGATATAAATATAGATAAAATTTTATAAAAAATCTAATAAAATATTCTATAACCTTGAGCAATTATTGCGAAAGTGCATCTGGTTTTCAATTTTAAGCTAAATTTTAAGCTAAAGATATAAACGTAACAACACATAAAAGCCACTTTGCTTATTCGCCAGTATTCTTCCTGTAGTTTGACTAAAGTTTGATTTTTGTCCCCAAAAAATCAAATAAATGATGTGTTTTAATTGGTATATGAAGTAATGTTATATAGGCTTAATTAACACCAGAATGAATGTGGATAATAGTTTCATTTTGCTCTTTACAAAATTAAAAGTTTTAGACCAAGGAATTGTTGACCTAGTGGTTAAGGTGCTTTATTAGTGTCTAGGATGTATGCGAAATGCAGTCTTTCATTTCCTTTTTTCCTCCTAACATTTGGTAGAAAAAAAAAATGTTTTTTTATTTTTTTATTTTTTTGTTTGGCTCAAACTAGAAAAAATCTCTAAAATTTAGAGTTTACGCTTCTGGTAAAGTTCGTAAAATTTGAGCTCATCCTGAAACCTTATCGATGATTTAAACCTAAATAGTGTGAGCCAGTTGTTACTAAGTGACATCCAAGATATAATTGGGTTCCTATATGAAATCAATTTATTTAGGTGTTCAATTTCTCTATTCCGAGGTCAATTATAACTAAAATATATAAAGTTTTTTTTTTATTAGTGAAATCTGTCACGGAACTTACAATCCTTCTCTTTGCCTGCAGGTTTTGAAATCCGAGCGAGATCCTCGCTCAGCTAGTGCAGATCTTAAGGGCCTCGACAAGATTTCTATCGACAAAGCTATAGTCAGTGGGGAAAGGGGAAAGTAATCGAAAATTGTTATTAATTTTGTTATTGATGGAACTAAAATGTCATTTTGGTGGAAAAAAAATCAAAACGACATCATTTTAGTTTT
>BRYE01000024.1:712500-715000 GCA_030159115.1 Actinidia arguta var. hypoleuca
TGATGATGATCCATTGAGCCTAGTTCAAGAATTGGGATAAATTGTAAAAATGGTCTCTATAGCTTTCACCAACTACCATTTTGGTCCTTATATATTTAAATCCAACAATTTTAACCTTAAAGTTTGCTTTTTCTCATCTAATCAGCCCAACCGATGGCTTTTAAATTTTTGGATGGATTTGCTCCAGATGCCTGGCATTTGACGTCATGTGACGGCAATTTACAGTGGGATTTGAACGATTTACAATGGGAATAAGAAAAAAATCTCAATTTTGTCCCTCAAATGATGATAGATGTCAGGTAAGTGGTGAAAATTCATCCAAAAACCTAACAAACGTCACCAATTGGAGTGATTTAGGTGAGAAAAACAACATTTAGGGTTAAAATTGAGGGAATTGAAAATGCAGGCAAACTATAGGGCTCATTTTTGCTATTTCACAAATAATTATTAATATAAATTTTATGTAAAATAAGTATAAAGTGAGCTACAACTGTATCCTCGATCGAATTCTTTAATTAACCCATTTGGAAACTTCATTTGTTGACAAGTAAGCCGACAAGTTGTGGTTAGCTTTATAGACTTAAAAGTTGTTGAAACCTATGGTCACTACAAGAAGCATAATGGCATTTGTTGATTAATGTATTAGTCATTTGGACAGTGTTGGATCATTAAAAAATGCTTAATCAGAGGAGAAACAATGTATTAAAATGCTAAGTACAATGGATTTGAAGTGATCTCTTAAAACAATGCTTGATTTCTATCATTGTTGTGTGTACATGTTTAAAATGCTTCATAAACATAAAAGAATGACTAAAATTGAAAGCCATATGCAAATTAGATTAATTCAAGCTATGCCCTATCTTGTAGGGGCTATTAGCAACCAAATGTTTCAATTATTGAAGAAAGATTTGGAAAGTTTCAACAAATTATTATTTTTTTCCTTCATTTTTTTGTCATTGTTTCCAAATTTGGTTGTTTCTATCTTCTTTTGTTAATTAGAAACTTGGATTTGAACCTTTGATTAAGGTTTCCCACTATCGTAATTTGGAGAATACTGTTAATACTTGTTGTTAAAGTTAAGTTGTGAAGAACTTGTGACATTGTTCATGGCATTTGATTAATTTTTGATCATTAAGGGCAAAGATTGCGTGAGATTGAAGTTTAGATAGAATGCTTATTTTATTTTAATTTGTGCATTGAGAATTTTTTTTTTTTAAATCCTAAACATAAAAGCAATCTTGGTTATTTTTGAATAAAAATAGAATATTGACAATAGTTTTAAAAGCACAATTATCCTTCAATAATCTTAAAATTTAAAAGTTGAGAAATGAAAGGAAAATTTTATTTTGACCAATTTCTCTCCGGCCCATTTTGTAATTTGAATAAATTTTACTATCTTCCTTGAGGTTCTTGACAATTACATTGCAGTCATCTTCTTATAATTTTTGAAATAGTAATCACCTTCCTTACTTTTGAAACTATTATTAATATTTTTTACTAATGCTAATTTTTTTGAAAAAAAATAAGATTGTCCATAAAATTAAGTATTCTATTTTTTTTCTTAATATACCAATTAAAATTAATAAATATTCTTGTTTTCTTTTCTTAAAATACCATTTATTTGTAAACAACGCTAATTTTTTTTATCAATAAGTAATTATTTTTTTAAAAAAATAATCTAAATTATTTACTTTTTAAATACTCTTAACCAAACCGTACTTAAAAAATAAATATTTTTTTCCAACTTTAATACAAAAATATGGACAATCTTAAAAATAAATATATAAAAACTCAAAAACACTGGCAATCTTGCCAAGAAATTAGTTTTAAAATGAACACTGATAATAGTTTTAAAACTAAATAAGTTTATTACTATTTCTAAAAATCCATGGGAGGCGATTATATTTGTTAAAAAGTTAAAAGGAGATCAGTGAAATTTACTAAAATAAAAAAATCGGCTAGAGATAAACGTTTTGGATCCAAATGGAATCACCTAAAGTGAAATTGTCAAAAAAATAGGTAAATTAACCTTAATAAACTCACTTTATCCAAGAGTAGTCAAAATCTAAATAGTAGTATTTAATAACGTACAAATTTGTCTAACCTTCTTTTAATGCACATCAGTGCTTCTCGTTATAGAGGGCATTACCAGAAGTTAACATCACATGAATTGACAAATAAGACCTAAGCACATGGGCAAATCAAGTTATAAAAAAATAATAAAAATTAAAAAAAAATATCCACGTATGGAAGTCCAAAAAAGAAAAAGATGAACCATGGCCAATGATGGACCGCATGGAGGAGGATGAGACGACTGCCACCTTAAAATTTATGAAAATTAAAATTTTAATTTTATAATAGTAACATTACAAAATTACGACTATAAATTACAAAATTACATAGATTTGGCACCCTAATATTTAAATTAATATTATATTTCAAGCGTAAATTCTAAAATTATTTATTATATTTATATATATAGATATAGATATATATATAT
>BRYE01000024.1:720000-722500 GCA_030159115.1 Actinidia arguta var. hypoleuca
AGGCATGAGATGTACATGTAAGTGGAAATACGCTAGCAAGCCATACATAAAATTCTATACCTAACATATACGATATAAGTGGAAATACGCATGCTTCGGGAGGTCAAAAAAATGGTGAGAAGATATTAAAAAATGGAAGGTGATAGTAGTAGCACGTGTGTATATATATATATATATATATATATATATATATATGTTTGGGTCAAAGACGTTTCATATGCGGAAGAAGAAGAGAATAATTATAATGTTTATGTAGATCAAGAAATAATTAGAGAGAGAGAGAGAGATTTAAGTGTATGTATATGGACATGTCACATGTACCTTGTCCATTAATTGGATAAATATGCCAAGAGATCCTTAAAACAAGGAGCCATCTTTTGACAATAGACTGACTAGAGAATTACACTCGCACTCGCGGTCTTATTTTTTTGTAAAGTTTTTTCATTTACGCATGTAACCGGTCGGAGTATGTAATGTTGCTCTTCCGGCAAGTGAATTATAGTACAGAAATCCATCGTAATAGCAATTAGTTTAATAGAAACAGTCATGACGGAGTCAGAACTTAGGTTTAGTAGGATCAAAATTATCAGAATTTATGTTCAGTGAGATCAAAATTATTGAATTTATATAATTTAGGATAGATTATTAATTTTGGGAGATCAAAATTATATTTATGATAAATTATATTAGAAATAGTTGTATAATTTTTTTCTTATGATGGCTCCGCCTGTGTTAACAAGTGGTATCAAAGCTAATTTACTCAAAAAACAGACATGCTTGGTGAAAATGTGATCGACACGTACATAATATATATAAAGTTAAATCTAATACTCCATATCATCTTCTTACTTTCATGTAGAACAATAAGCAAGCTGAAGAGTACTTGGAGCATCGATAACTTAGGGGCGAAATTGTTATTTTTGGTGGGTTTACACAATAAATTATTAGTTTAGAGTTTAATTTTTGTAAAAAAATACTATTAAAATGGGATTCACATGATTAATAGTCTAATTTTTACTTTTAAAATCTGTTATTAATGGAGAGATTCTAGAAAAGAAAATTCCATTTACTCCCCCAAAGGAGACTAAAGGGAGAAAGAAATGCAAAAAACAAATTAAATCTCTCTCTCTCTCAATTTGACACGTCCTCCATCAAGTAAATTAATTCTTTCATCTTGGATTAGAACCCCACCAGTAGTGAAACCCTTTCTTCCTTGACTAGAACTCTATCAGGACTAGTGACTACCTTAATGCCAGTTTTCTAGAATCTCGCCACCTTAATATTCAAGTACTATCTCTTTTCACATTATATCCAGTTATTATATATTAATTGCGGTGTGACTTTTTATGAGAATTGAAGGCATGTGAGAGCTTTATTTATTATTAATTTAAATCAACATAAATAAATTAAATTTTATCTTAAATAGAAAGCATCTTAACAGTAAAATAAATTGTCATTTCAAATGAAAAGTATCTAATTAATAATATATTGCTATAATTATTATTTTTTATATATAATTTTAAAAAAACTTTCACACAAAGAAAGAATTTATTAATTAAAAAATTACTGCACAAAAAAAAGTTTTATTTTCTTTTTTCTTATCACTATTATTTAGATATTAAATTAATTGATGTGATTATATATTTTTTTGTCCGTGGTAGATTATGTCGGCTTTATACGGCCTTCATTTCAAATCATTGGGAAAAAAACTGATTAAGGACTGATCATTAGTCTTTCACTAACTACTTATAAAATAAGAAAATTAATCTTTCATTATTATGTGGAATATATTATGGAAATTATAGCGATGGCCATTTTCCATATATGTTAATTTGGTTCACATTGTTTTAATTTGCTCAATTCTAACCTTGAATCGTCCCAATCCGAATAATAGGGACAAAATTGACAAAGAGGCGATATATTATTCGATTAGAATTCGTTATTGATGACAAGTATGCAGTACCATTTCCTTATTAAGTATTAAAAGTGTTGTGCACATCATACCGAGTACGTAATGAAAATACTTGAAAGGCTTATTTAAAAAATAATATTTTACAATTTTACCCTGTTAGAGTAAAATGGTATAGGACAAGAACATGGTACTATGAGCAATGGGAGGGAGGGTAGCCTTTAATTTGCACGGGTTGTACTCAAAATCGTGCTTACCATTATTTATTTTGAGATAAATATGATCTGACTATTTAGTTATCATTATTTGGTCGATTAGATTTTTTGCATGCTAAAAGAAGCACATTCCAAATTAAATTAGTGGGCCGAGAATGGGCCTACGAAAACCTCACAACAGGAAAAACGTGCATTGGAATCTTCAGAGGACCTGAAGTGCATGTATATGTGAATTTGAAACTTCTATTTCGGCATAGCACGCGATCAAAATGCCATGAAATATATATATATATATATATATATATATATATATATATATATATATTGCGTAACTATATAAACACCATATCGATGTCTGCCAAGTTAATTGTTTATC
>BRYE01000024.1:727500-740000 GCA_030159115.1 Actinidia arguta var. hypoleuca
ACCATTGGAACTATATGACCATTTTAAAAATATATCTTTTAAAAAATATTACCGTTGAAATAATTTGCCCATTTTATAAAAAAAAATGAAACAAACTTGGATGATAGAATGGAAATAGTAAATAAATAATATTATAAGTAAATAGAATTAGAACAGAGATATTGATGCAATCGGGGTTAAAAAGTGACTAACTAAAATAAAATATGTGATTTTTGAGTTATTATAATTCGGCTCAAATATAGCGAGGCCGATGCGGATGCTCTTAAAATGTAAAATCATAATATTTTGTAGGTATTTAATTTTTTGAGCACTTTTTCTTAATTTAATTATCATGTTTTTTTTTTAAGTTTTTTTTTTTTGCAAATTAATGCACCCAAAAAATTAAAATTTTATTTATTTTAACTCACTTTTAATTTATCAAAACTATTTTTTTGATGTCAAAATCTTGATAACTAAATGGAACTTTAGAGAATTCAATTTCATTTTTTTAAGAAGAGATGTAATAATTGAATTTAAATTAAAATTGAAAAGCATTAACTTTCATTTTTACTTCCTTGTTCTCAATTTCAATGCATTTATAACCACTTACGTAGGATAGTTTCAAAAAATTAAAAATTTTACATTTTAACCTCTTTTTTTTTAAAAAAAATTGAATTTTATCAACAAATTTTTTAAAATCATTTATATTCACATTTTATTTTTAGTTAGTGATTTTCACATTATTTTTTTTTCAATTGCATTCTATTTTTTATTTGGAAGAATTTATTTAAATACCAATTTTTATTCAAATATTTTTATTATATAAAAAAATATTTATATAAATTCACTTTAATATAAATAAAAAAAATATAGTTAAAAAAACTAGGAAGGTATAAATCATTTTTCTTATAATTCACCAATTTTGTATCTAGTTTCCAACTTTCCATGTTCATACTGAATCATCATACTGTTCTGAATTTTAATGTCAATGGCGGTAGCCAATGAGATCGTCCCACTTGGTTCGTCCGATGTCCATATCTGTAGACTTTGAACCCCAACCCCAGAGTGAGTTGTTGCCATCTAAAAAAGTGGAGGATTTGATTTGGATCTGTTCGGTCTTCTCGAGGAACGAACCACACCCATGACCAATAAAGGATGGCCACATGAAAATTGTGGTTGGTTCGTACTGTCATTTCAATATTATTACCGACACTTTACAAATTATATAATGAATTATTTTATATCGATATAAAATATAGAGAGAGGTATAGTAAGAATTTTTGTAGAGTAGTATTATTGAACAAGTAACTCTAGTATTTCAGTATTTTTATTTGAATATTAATGTCATTTTATATAAATCTCTAAAAAAATTTAATTATATTATAGATATTCCCCCCGAAAATTGCAAATGCAAAAATTTTAATTCCGCCCCTAAAATATGTCTCATATTATCACTTAGATATAACGTTACGACTCATTGAATATGAAATAATTCTTAAGGTGTCCCTACTTTTATTTATTCAATATTTCTCCTTCTCCTAGCCATCAAGTGTTGTTAAAATTACGGATTCAGAATTTAAATTTTAGGGTGTTATTAGTTTATGTGTATTTAAAAATGAATTGTATTATCATAAAAAATTAAAAAAATATTAGTATGATATTAGTTTATACTTAATTACATAAATTAATCAGTTACAATGCAAATCACTAAATTAATCAGTTACAATGCAAATCACTTAAAATTGAAGGTGTCACATTTTTTGTATATTGCAAGTTTTTTTTAATTTTTTTAAGTACGAGATAACCTCATACACGATATGAGGAATCTCTTGTGCCCATTTATTTTCTTATACTGCATTTTTTCATACTTTAATTTATTTTTTTTACGTATTTCTTTGTGTGCTTTAAATATTATATTTTTTTGTGATTACTTGCTCGGACACGCTTGACTAAAACAGACCAACCCTAAAGAAATCTTTTTCAAGAGGCTTTAACTAATCTGACGCAATGGCCCTTTAAAATCTTACTAGCCAATTTAACTAAAATATTGATTTGACACTGACTAATCTCCCAGTGTTATTGGGTGATTTTTTTTTCTTGTAAGCTTTAATTGATGGGAGTGGCTAAAGTACACCACCAAAACTAATTCATATAATGCGTCCATATATAACATTATCATAACCGATCGTAATATTTATCACGTACAACCAATTGTAATAAAAAAAATCAAAAAATTTTTTTATCACAAATTATTTTAATATTTACCACAATAATACATCACATTATTTTTTATTATTTTTATCTCAATAATATTCACTACATTGAACATAACATATATCACAAACGATTCTAACATTAACTGTAATCGATCATAATATTTTTAAGTGACACAGTATTTGCTGTAGAGTTTCCCTTGATTGATATAATCTCTTTAATTTCCTTTTCTCTCTCACTTATCACTGGCGTGAAGGTTTGTATTGAAAGCGAGTTTACAGCTAGTGCAACTTAGGCCTTCAGATCCTCTTGACAAATGTTGTTTTACATTCTCATCTCTGTCAAACTCTTGAGCCCTCCTCTATTTGTATAGAATGTTTTCCCAACAAGTAAGAAACATTGGAAATGCTCATGATAGTGCGCCACCATTAGTAACAACATATGTTTTTGAGGCCATGCTTATCCATATTCATCAAGCTAATCTCTAGTACTTAAAAGAGTTTTTCATTAGCATTTGTTAATATAATGGAATGAGAGTGGTTAGTTAGAAGTGATTTTGACTTGTCATATGGTTTGGGATTAGGAGTGGAATGGTTCATTTCAATCACATATGGTAGAATGACACTCAATGTAGCATATATTTAAAAACTAAATTTCATCGTGAACTCTTATTGGAAGATGGACGGAGAATTTTAAATTTGGAATGGAAAAATATACATTTTAAAAACAAAATTTGTAACTTGCATATAAAATGAATTATAAATTTTAATATTGGAGTTGCGAACGTATATTAAAAATTATTATTAACTAATACAACTGCTACAAGAAGAGTACATATATTTTTGTGACTTGAAACGATGGCAACTGCTACAAGAATTATCGCCAATCTATCACCTATCTCAAACATTACGTACTAGAACAACATTTAATTGTTAAGTTTGACCAATAAGTTATTAGGGAGGTGGTATACGTTATTTTTTTACAAAAGAAATTGAAAAGTGATAATTTACAAAAATATCATGAGATGATGAGAATTACAACAAAATGAGCACTCAACTATTGTAAAAAAGTCCCAAATCACCCCTCAATGATAATCTCAAGAAACAACCACCACAAACATAATTGCTAATGAGAAAGAGAAAGCCTCGCATTGAGAGGGAGAATCAAATCCTTGACCTTTGTAATCAAGTGCAATAACTCTATTTATCAGCCTAACTTGCTTACGTTTAAGAGAGAAGATAAATATATAGTATTATATTTCTTCACTCATATGCGCACATATTTATAATCTTCATATTCTAAGAAATAACATAATCCTTATGTTTATCCCTAATAGTTGCTAAACCCATTAAAATTTTAGGAATGTATAGCTAGTTATGGAAATCCATTTTTTCTCAATTCATTCCCTCGTGTATGTTAACTAGTTGGGTAAATTTCACTATGGGGCCTTGTAGATTGACTAAAGTTTCACTTTGTTCTTTACAATTTCAATAATTAAGATTATGTAATTTCAATTCCATTTTAATATAGTCCTTCCATGAATAGTTGTTAAGAATTTGCGTAAAAAGTAAGCATGTGAAGCTCATACAACCTTTTTTATAGTATAATTTTACTTGGATGGGTCCTTATAGTTTGACTAAAGCTTTATTCTAGTCCCTAAAAATGGCCATGTAAATTTTTATATACTTCATTTATATCCAAAGTGTTGAGGGTAATGATGGGAGTAGACTTCTAAAAATAATTTAAAATCAAAGAACATGATGCTTAATTTGTGTCTAACCTAATTCATAATAATCACCACCTTCAATTGTTACTATTAAGCAACAACAACCAGAAAAAAAACCTGCCATTGTAATTACATGTGCAAAATGGGTTGATCGAGACGAATCGGCCTAATTTGGTCATGGGCATGCTCAGTCCTAGCTGAGTCCAACCCGTTCAGGTGGCAAGCCGGGTTAGGCCCAGCCCGAAAGCCAATCATCCTACTCAGTCTGACCCATGAAACCGATCCACCCGTTGAGTGGGCTGGGACGGGGCTGGCTAGCTCGGCCTAAATCAACCGAATTATTATTTTTTGGGGGGAGGGTTGTTTGACTTTTTATTTTTTGAATTTTCGGTTTGCATTTAAATTTTAGCGACACATTGAGAATGTCATATTTTTGCGGGCTCATTTGATCAAAATACCTCCAAAACTAGTCGTTTATAGTTGTTGTGAAAGAGTATTTCGGTCATTTATAGCCCAATTACTATTTCATATCCAAAATTAGCCGTTATATAGTTGTTGCCTGTTGGGAGGTAAAAAATATCAAATAATAGTAAAAAATGCCAAACTAGCCATTATTTGTTGAGGATGATAGGTGTTGACACATGAGAGGGGGGCGTGAGCTGACTTGGCTCGAAATCTCCAATGCATATATTGGAAACGGGACGAATGGGCTGGCATGGCGAGTTGAACGGTTTAAATTTAGGCGCAAATGGGCTGGGCTCCTCAAATGGGCCAGATTTCACCGTGGTGTCCGGGCCAGATCCGATTGGCGGCGGACTTTGAGCCGAACCCATGTTCGAATCGGTTGGGCCGACTCACCGTGCTGAACTTTTTTTGCACCTCTTATTGTAATTAGCCGAAGTCAGCACAACTAGTCAATTCTAACTACAAAGAGCCATCTCTAATCGCGTCAAAAGAAAAATACTGCTACTTACTACAGAGTTTAACTTGCAAGTGGATGATTCAACACAGAAAGAAATTAAAAGTTGATTTGGTATTAATTAAATCATGGCCGACACTAATTAATGTATAAAAAATGCCATAATTCTAGAGGACTAAACAAATGATTATTGGGGGGTATTACTATTAGTAGCCTAGTGCCTTAGTCTGCAATTCAATGAAAAGATTGAAAAACCACTTAAAAAACATGAGCCAAGCACACAAATTAATATACACTCCAAGGGGTATGATGGTGAAGATTATAATATGACAAAGCACGAGTCAAACAGCTTAATTAATTTCATTTAAAATATATATTCAGTGCGATCAGTCGTAATGGTGTATGCATTGAGTTGTAATCACCTTACGTTGGCGAAAAATCATATAGGAATCCAAGTATATGTGTATGTGTTTTCACAAAAATGCAAAATCTTAGATAATTGAGTCTTATATGTGGGATAGGGCACAAACACAGTGTGGTGAGTCTTGTTGTATGTGGGGTCCATATGTTGAACTCTACACTATTGGAATTGGGTTCAAACTTTCAGTTGGATTTGAATTCAAACTCCTTGTTGGATTTGAATTCAAACTCCCTTTTAAATTTGTATTCAAAGTTTTAGTTGAATTTGATTTCAAAATCTCAGTCTATATATATAGCTCCTATGGCTGTGTATTATTGTGGAAAAAATCAGAGAGATGTAAAGTGAGGGAGAGTGATATACAATATGTCTTGTAATCTGTAAATCTTTATCAAATAGTGAATTTGTTTCACCACCCGAGGACGTAGGTAAATTGTCAAACCTCGTAAATTATTGTGTCTTTGTGAGCGTGTGTTTCTGTGAGTGTGCGTGATTGGTGTGTGAATCGATTTTCAGTAAAACAATTGGTATCAGAGTCATGGTTCAGTTTTGGATCTCCATAAAAGTGCTCAAATTGATTTTTTGAGCACACCACTAGATTCCTCTCTTCGAGACGAGTCATTCGACATAAAATTGGAGCCAAATGGACACCGGACGCGCCCCTACATGCCGCCTAAAATTTTAGCATCTAGTCAGCGACCCAGCCACCTCCACATTAGTGTTCTGTTAGCATCCAGTCAATAAGCGCATCATCTGCGATCCGGTTAGCGATCCATTAGCATCTCATTCAGAGTTTCGTCAGCGCTATGTCAGCAACAATATATTCTAAGAATATTATCTCAGTTTAGCAAATTACACTTTCAGTACCTGAAGTTTGAAGACCTTATATTTTGGTCCCTAAAGTTTCTAAAAATTATAGTTTGGTCCCTGTAGTTTTTAAAAATTATATTTTGATCTCTGGAATTATAAAAAATTATAATTTAGTCCCTAAAGTATCTAAAAATTATAGTTTGGTCCCCATAATTTTTGATTTTGACAATTTTATCCCAAAAGTTTTTGATTTTTTCAGTTTAACCCTCCTTAAGGTTTTTCTGCATTCCAGACTCATCTGTGTGGTCAGAATTTGCATATTTTGATCCTATATCAGTTTTTTGATAAAATTTATCTTTTTTTCCTAAGCATATCAATTTGGGTAGAGTTTATCAGTTTTAGAAGAGTTTCTTCTCGTACTCTAGAAAAAGGGATAAGGCACAACAATTTGGTTCACCCCCCACATTTGGGTAGAGGGGGTGAAGATTATTGAAGACATCCGCCCTATGTGAGAAGAGAAGGCTTTTTAAGTAGGGATCTCATGTATGAGAAGACTCTCATAATAGGGATCTCATTACCTGGCTATCTGTATATGTGAGAAGACTTTCTGAGCAGGAATCTCATGAAGTGAGTAGATCTCGGCAAGGTAGAGCTACACAAGTGTTAAGAAGATCGTGACTCTGGGTTAAGTTTCTACTGCTTGAACTTAACCAAAATCTAGCGTCAAAAGGTGCATCAGTAGCAATGTTATTCTGTTCAGGGAAGGTTTTCTCCAAGGTGGAGATTGTTGGAATTGACTTCAAACTTTCAGTTGAATTTGGATTCAAACTCATAGTAGGATTTGAATTCAAAGTCTCTGTTGGATTTGGATTCAAACTCTTTGTTAGATTTGAATTCAAACTCCCTGTTAGATTTGTATTCAAAGTTCTAGTTGAATTTGAATTCAATTTCTCAATTTATATATACAGCTCCTATAGATGTATATTATTCTGTGCTGAGAAAAATGAGAGAGATGTAGAGTGAGGGAGGTGGTGATTCTATCACCACCATATCACCGGTGAGAGAGTGAGATACAATATGTCTTGTAATCTATAAATTTTTCTCAAATAGTGAGTTTGTTTCACCACCTAAGGACGTAGGCAAGTTGTCGAATCTCGTAAATCATTGTGTCTCTATGTGTGTGTGTTTCTGTGAGTGTGTGTGATTGGTGTGTGAATCGATTTTCGGCACAACACACACCCTGTATCTATATGGTGTCTCGTGGTATGACTGTAGAAACACTTTATCACTATGAGTAGCGTCCAATGGATGATAGTTAGTATTTTCATTTTTTTCCTTTTTATTATAATACTTTGACCAAAGGAAAAGGATATGGGTCTATTGCACCTTTTTTTTTTTTGGGTCGATAAGAACTCCTCCAATGGTAGGGTAATTGAATTCCTAATCCAATTGGTAAAAACTCTGACTTTATGTTCAAAGATTCTCTAGTTCTAGTTTTTTATGGGCCACTAGATGTTTACCTTAACTTTAACTTCAAAGCTCCAGACTAATCTTTCTCTCAAATCAAGTTGGGTAGAGTAGGAATATTGATCTATCAAAAAAAGTATTTGAATTGCTAAAACTAAAAAATAAAATGAATTATAAGTCTCTTTCTCTTTATGTCGATAGCTAAAATGCTGCTAATCTACGCAAATCTTGTGCCAAATTTGGCACTACTCACTCATTTTAATTATACATCAATTTCAGTTAGATCTCTTTTCCCTATCTTTCTCATTATCGTCCACAACTGACATTTTAATATAATTTTTTGTAAAAATAAATAAATAAAGAAGTAGCATTTGCATAATTGCATCGTTGGAAGCAACAATATTAAAATATACTCTGTCTGTTCTAATTTATTTGTCATTTTTTAAAATTTTGAATGTTTTGAAATGTTCGTCTCCTTTGAAAAGTCAGTTACCTAAATATTATAGACTTTCCTTTTTTGTCATTTCTTTTTTGAATTGAAGTAACACATTCACTTTTTTATTTTTATATAATTTTAAATTATTGAAGGATAATTTTGTAAATTTGAAATATTTAAAACGTATAATCATACTTGAAAATTTAGATTCTCCAAAGGCAAACAGAAATTCTTTAGTTTTTCAACCAGCAAGATGCTCTACGTGGGCCAAATTTACTTTAATTGGCCTAAAAGATGATCTATTAATGGGCCTAAACGATGTTATACGCTACGTCGGTCCTAGAAGGGTTCGTTGTTGGTTCTGGCAAACTTGGGCTAAGTTGGGCCTTCGTCAGACTCGAAAACAATTGGGCCTAGTGAAATGAAAACGAAACTTGACTGGCAAATTCAGAGAAATGAAGGTGGGTAAAAAATCTTAATCTAAGTACCTTTATTATTAAATCCCAAATGCTATATGCTATACTTGGGCAAAAAATAATGAGAAAAAAAATTATAGAAACAAACCCAGGGTTTGACTTCTGTAAAGAATTAAATCTTGTAGTTTCAATTCTAAAAAATTAAACCCTAGAGTTTTGATTCAGCTACAGTTAAAACCATTCTTTAGGCTCCATTTACTTAGATTGATGGAACTAACTAGTTTTTGTAATAATATTTTGGAAAAACTACATTTTTTAACATTATCCCTTTTAAAAGCCATGCAAAGAAAGAAGCAGAAGAGAAAGACAACAAAGATTCGATTGGCGTGTCTACAATCACATTTTAGAGTGAATTTGACAACTGGAGGATTTTCTTTGAATTGTGTTTTGCAGTTTTTGCTCGAATTTGATGTTTTATGATAACTTTCATTGACGAAATATGACAATAAGTAAGTTTATACAATGGGGAATAAGAGGAAGAGAGAGAAAACAGAGGTTCCACTTGAATCGGGTCTTGGCTAAGGTCACCACATCTGGCACAAATTCCACTTTCCTTATTTATCTAGCAAAAAAGCCATCGGAAAAAAGATTAAAAATCAAAAATCCCCTTTAGAGGTGATTAAAAAAAAGGTGCATCATGCTAAAGTCTATTGGATTAATCTTCTAACATATTTAATTAATATATAAAAAATCTAAAGTTAAAACTCTTTTTTATCACACAGGATAGAAATATCTCCATACTCTCTACATACATTCTTATTTCTCATGCTAAAGTCTATTGGATTAATCTTCTAACATATTTAATTCGTATATAAAAAATTTAAAGTTAAAACTCTTTTTTGTCACACAGAATAGAAATATCTCCATACTCTCTACACTCCTTATTTCTTACTATGCTCCCACCATCCCTACCCTCTTCGGCAACCATCATTGGCAGTCAGAGGCCACTTTCCAATTGGAGTCCAGAGAAACTTCGATGACTTTCTCGGTGAACTTCCCAACGACTTACCGGTGAACTTTTACAGATATAAATTGATTGTTGGTTTCAGAGATAAATTTAACTGTTGAAAAATTTACCTAAAAGTTAAACAGTAAACTTTCACTATTAAAAAGTTCAAAACAATAAGAATTAACTTCTAAAAAATTACTATTTCAAACAATCAATTTTATTATTTTGAACAATAAAAACTTAACTATAAATTTTGAATCATTTTTATACCACAACAAACTTTGACAAATAAACCGAACTGTTGTTCGAACAAAACAACTTAAACTTAATCGATAATTCAAATAGACAAACTTAACTGTTACAAAAAACTTAATTATTGTAAAATACACTTAACTGATAATTCGAAAGATAAACTTAACTATTATAAATAAATTTTATTATTCAAATATGTAAACTTAACTATTGCAGATAAACTTAATTATTTTGAACTGATAAATTTAACTAAAAACTTTAATTTTTTTTCATTCACAAAAAAAAAAAAAAAAAATTGGTCACCATTGTTTTTTTTTCAAAAATATACGCCAACACATAATATTAAATACAAAAAAATTTATTCGGAGAGAGAAAGAGACGGGTCAATGGTGGTGGTAAGCCATGGCAGCATTGTAGATTTTAGATATGAGAGAAGAGCAACGAAAAAAAAGGTGGTGGTGGTGGCGGCACTTGCAACTTCGGTGTGGTAATAAGGGCGGTGATGGAGGTGTAGCCATATGACGGTCAGTGGTGGTGGAAAGTTGTGGCGATATTCTAGACCTCAAATCTGAGTGAGAGAGACATCTTACAGTGGTATTGCGGTGAAGGCAATGTGACCATATGGTCATCGGCTGTGGTGGAAGGTCGTGACAATGTTCTATGTCTCAGATTTGAGTGATGATAGTGGCGGTGGTGGCAATGACGATATAGTCTGTCGATGTCGACAACGTGGATGTGACAATAATGTTGGTTTTGCTGAGTAAAGAGAGAATGTAGAGAGAGAGAGGTGAGATTTATTTTGTAATATATTTTCTCTTTCAAACTTTTACATTTTAGGTTATAAAAAGGTAAGGTAATATTATTAAATAGTGAAGTTTTTACTCATAAATTCTAGCTTTATGGATTTTATCCCAAACATATTTTAATTTAATGATCTTTCCATGATTCATAAAAATGATGTAGACTAAAGGTTAGTAAAAACCCAATACATATACCATAGACAAAAATTCCGCACAAAGAATACAAATAATAAAACAACATTAAAAAATTTAATGTTTGAAGCTAGTTTGATGTTGTAAATCTTTATCTAAAGAGGCAATTTCATGATCATCTTCAACGACTCTGAAAAGCTTGAGACGGCTGTCGCCGAGCCTGAGAGCATATGTGGCCTTCTTGTATTCGGCCCAAGTGAAAGCCCTGTAAAGATTGGGCCTGGACTGAGTAACAAATTGGTCCAGGGCCGTGATCTTTGCTTGGAGGGGCGGCGCAGCAAAGTAGGCCATTGACATTCTGGGCCTATTCGAGTTGGCAAGGGCTCTGTGTCTCACACTCACAAACCTTCCATTTGTCATGGCCTTCAAAAACAAAAGATGCAAGGTTTAAAATTAGTCAAAAAAAACACACACAAAAAAACATATATGTAGTAAACCATAACCATAAACGTTGAACTGGTTCTGAACAATTCTATTTGAATCGATAATTCTTACGGTTTGATTCGGCTAAAAAGAACCTAAATTGTTTTACTCACGGTTCAATTTTCATTTTGACCGTAAATAAGATCAAACTGAACTGTGATCACCCATAAATTTAGTCTCGTGGAGAGAGAGATTCTATTAATTTTTGACCTATTAAGCCCCGTTTGAGGTATTTGTTTTTGTCTAAATTATGTTGTTGTTTTTTATCTAATAACCCGTTGTGCAAGCCTCCCATTGGGGGGCCGTTATGCCAAAAGCGAGAGACCCCATCCCTCTCTTTCTTTTTTTCACCCCATGTCGCCAAAGTGGGGGCATGGAAACGTAAAACGTGGGATCCTATTAACTTGTTCAGACATTGGATAATAATCTCATAATTTTGGTCGTCTTACTTCACTGTCAAAAGAAGGAAAGAAGAGTTCTCATCACATGTTTGTGGTGATTTTTTTTGCTTTCCCGAGAAGGACCTAAACGAGGGCATTAAGGTAATTTTGAGTGTTTCTTAACAGTGATATCTGACAGTGAATTTCAAAGGTATAGAGGGGTGTGTCAGTGTAATTTCTGATTCAGAGAAATTGATGGGACAATGAATGAACTTGAAAATGCGAGCCAACATAGCAGTTTCTTGTTGTGGACACAGCTACATGACACATATCCTAAAACAGAAATTTATTGGATGGGAACATTATTGGGCCCCATCTTCTGATTGCAAATCCAGTTTTCCCAACTCTTTGAAACTGCAAACTGACAGTCATTACACTCCTGACTTCACTTCATATCATTTCAGTTGCAACTTTTTTCTTTATTGGTATATCTATCAGGCACAGATACTGAGATTAGATATGGGGAAGGTGGCTTCGTGCATTCAATTATATGAATAGAATCGGTATGGTATAAACCGTAACGAGCAGAGCAACATCTTTATTCTCGTTCGTGGATTCTTTCGGCTCTGTGGTTCATTCGGGGGGTAGAGATTGAGGCTTTTGGTATAAAACTTTTTGCATAGTTTTTTTAAAGTTTATAAATAAAAAAATTATTTTTTATTTTTATTTTTTTATTTTTAAATAAAGTAAAGTCAAAAAGCAAATAAATAAATAAATAAATATTGACTTTTTTTATAGTAATTTTTTTTTAAAAAATAATTTTTTAAGTATTATCAAACAAAACTTTTAAAATTGGTATGAGAGAGAGAGAGAGTACTCACATGTAACACGTCACCAACATTAACAAAGAATGCCGTGGGGTCAGGAGAAACTGGGACCCACACCCCATCTTCAGGAGAGATCTGGAGTCCACCCACGTCGTTGGATCTCAATAGGGTCAAGATCTGAGGGTCAGAATGCTCTCCCATTCCAATCCTGGTGTTAGGATGAGGAGGAGGA
>BRYE01000024.1:755000-762500 GCA_030159115.1 Actinidia arguta var. hypoleuca
GCAAAAAACATAATTAAAAAAAAAAGATGAGCATCCGAATTAGGGGAAAAGCTAGAGCAAAAATATAAGTAAATAATTAAGATTGATAATAAAATGGCTTTGTTGGCCCATAATGCAGTGTCGCCATTCATTAGGGGTTGACCCAGCGATTGAAAAGCTTTTCCAAGTCAATCCTGAATTGGCCTACTAACCCAACACTTGTGAGAATTTTTGTAATTTTATCTTTAGCCAGGATGGGTTCAGAAACCCAAGACCTAAACCTTAAACCGCCTCAAACTCGAGCGGGGTTTGAAAATGTGTCCCATGTGCCAATTTTTGTATTCTCATGTCCCCGTATCAGCACGGATTACCCGATTACCCCGTCCCACCGCGGGTGGATGATTAGTGTCATCTCCACTCGGTATGAAAAAAAAATAATAATAATAAATTATAGTTTTCAATTTCAGGTAAAAAATTTCAATGCGAACCAACTAAAAAACAAAGTTTGGACTCTGAAACTTTATATATATATGAAAAAAAAATTAAAATCCCTCCTAAATTTTTAACTAAATATTTTGTACACACATGTCGTTTGAAAAATATTATTTAAAATATTAATTTTTGAAATATCAATCAATTCGCCTTGCCCTAAGGTTAACATCCGTCAAATTAATGACGAAAGTCACTTAGGTGGCAGAGTTCTGGCCCAGCCAATCAATGAAAACGTTTTAGAGAAAAAATTGGTCACCGTGATAACTCTCTTAAAATTGTTTTGCAAATAAAAAAGAAACAATGGTGCAACGACTCTAAAGGAGAGGAGAGGAGAAAAGAAAGGAAAACTTAAATTTTTGACTAGAGATAGGACTAATTTTTTCTTCAAAACCTTGATGTAGACGGGGTGAAAAGAAAACTTATTATTTTCGTTATTAATTTGACAGGAGTTAACATTAAGAAGCCGGATTAATTAATATTACAAAAGGTGAAGTGTTTAATTAATATTTTTTTAAAAACAAGTATGTATGAGATATTTTTATGAAAATTTAAGGACAATTTAAAATTTTTACCCTTATATATATATATAATGCCAGTGCGATCGTGTTCGATTGTGTTTGGATGCATACGAGTAGCACTATCTTTCGTTCTAAATTTGAGTCATAATTTTTCAGACAAAGAAAAACAGCAGCTACAACCACCAAAACTCAACAGAGAATATCATGTAACAAGATCTTTGATGATTCTTTATATTTGAAAGTAAAATGCTGCACTTAATCATCAAGAAAATTTTCAGAAGTGATTGAAGTTTGACAAGATGCCCAACTTTTTTTTAGTCTTGGAAGGAAATCATAATGATTTGAGCAAAAGTTAGGGAACCCAATAAGAGGTTAGCATGCTACCCAAAAGTCTTTTCCTAAATGGGCCCACTTTTTCAAGTCCAAATAAAATAAATCTTGTTAAATTAGTTCATTTTTAACTATTTTACTTTATAAATATTTGTTTTATTTTTAATGAATTTTTTTATCGTTCAAAATAAAAAATTCCTACAAAAGCAAAACAAATAATTTTTTTTCGAATTAAAAAAGATTTTCTTACATTTCTCTCATTGGGAGTATATATATATATATAAAGCTTCTTATGTTCTGATTCCATAAAAAAAAATATATGTTTTTTAATTTTATTTTTTTATTCTCTCTCACAGTCATCAATGGAGAGAGAGAGCATCTAAGTCAAGCCACATTGTAAAGCTATTCACCTTTTCAACACCCACTAGTGGGCATCATCATTTTGTAATTGAATTCATGACCAACTTTCCTTGGGTAAAAATCAGCACCCATAACTAATTTTTATTACAAATATAATTAAGGACATAATTAGCTTTGATCTTGGAGGGTGACCAAACTTGTGTAAAGAAAAAGACTCATCCAAAATCATTATTCTATGCCCTACTTAGCATCAACTTCAAGACCCACAATTTATTTCGTGATTTAATAAAAATAGGACATGAAGTTGTTACTAAAACATTTCCAATGGGTAATTTTCTAGGCAATGGCAAATTTAAATCTTACCATACCTAAAATGTTATTTAAATATCTAACGCAGGAGTTTTGGATTATCCGTCCCACCTTTATAAGAAAATTAAAAATATATTACAATATTATATGAAGTAGCGTTAATGTTATTATAGAAAGCATGTGTAACCTGTTAGGATTTAATAGTCTCCACTTTGTGTTTGTCCCAAACCCTCAATGACACCTTTGTAGTGCATATATATATATGCATCAACTTAAAACTCACATCTAGATTATGGTTTTTAAGAATTTCACTCGCAAGTTTCTTTGTGTTTGAGGACATGACTAGAGTGGTAAGATTAATAAGTTACTCGAACATTCACAATAGAATTATTGATAATCACCCATTTGAATTTTATAATTTTACAAACCCGTCATGCCTGCTTTAATTTGGGAATGATTGAAATGTTTATCAAATAGACGCAGGCGAAAAATAATTGTTCTTTACCCAACCTGCCCTGTTGTCATTCAATACCAAGGTATTTTAGATAACTTCATATTCGGACGAAATACTGAATAATTTAAGAAACTAATTATCCCACAAATATGGGAATAAGCTCCATAGCCAAAATTGCATCAAATGGCGAACTGTGCTTTAATTGACCAATTCTAACTGTCTTGTACAAATACAGCAAGAGAACAAAAAAACAGGAGGAGAGAGAACAAAAAATACACAGTTTTCTCTCTCTGTTAGTAAATGGCTTTTCCGTACCGGAAAAATTGTTGCTAGAAAAGGTGAGCACCCAAGACTGAGAAACTTTTTTTCCACACAGCTCATAAATGCAAGTGGAGACTTCAACACAGCTGGGCAGTAGTACAGTGGATATTTTGTAGTACTCCCACATGAGAGAGAGAGAGAGAGAGAGAGAGAGGACAAATCTTTCACGCAGCATAAACCGCGTGGTATTTCATGTAAGGAATACATCATCGTAGTGGAGAGAGAGAGAGAGAGAGAGAGAGAGTATAGGAGTTTAAGTACTCTTTAAATCCCTTCCTCAAGATAGCGCTGAAGAATTCACTTGTTAATTTTACGTGAAGGAAATTAAGGAGAAAAACAATTGAATTTGAGGTCTCCAATGCCTATAGGATAAATTACACTTTGTACTCCTGTACTTTTGCCCATCTTCACTTTCACCTTGCACTTATAATTATACTAATCATTTCTCTTGCACTTTAGATCAAGTACCAACATCATTTTTTTGTTCAACTTTTATTTAATTAAGGGCCAAGTGGCTCCCTTCCACGATGCTATATGGTCTCTTTTCACCACTAAATTAAAATATAAACAATTGATTGACATAATTAAAAATAAAAAATAATATTTAGTAAAGGTACAATAATTCAAAGTGTAATTCACCCAATCTTTTATGGATTCATATAAGCTCTCAGCAAGCTATTAGATAATCTTCTAGGTAGGTCTAATTTGAACAGCTCAGGAGTGATAGACTGGAAAGATATCGTGAGTTGAGCAAAAACAAAGAAAGACGATAGCCAAACATTAAGTCAATAACTACTGACATAACGTTCAGAACAAAATCAAAAAAAAGACAGAAAAGATAGTGCGAGGCCTTACAAGGTCAAGAAAAGGCCTTACAAGGTCAAGAAAAGGAACAAGAAAATAAAAAGAGTGAATGAAGAAGGAGAGGTTGTGGAAAAGCTCAGGCAGGATAGCACCCAATCAATTAACAAGTACAAGTCACCGTTATGGTGGACCTCCCAACACCGGATCGAAACCCTCCGGTGATGATATGATCACCCAAGTTGCCTTGTCCATGGTCACCTGCACCCAAAAAAAATATCAGTATTCTCATGAATAAAACAAAATACAAAAAAAAAATCAAGAAAAATAACGAATAAAATTACAATGATAAGGTATGGTTATATTTGTTAAACATTTTGAGGGTAAAAAAAAATGTACTGCAAGTTTCGGAAATTAATGCCACACTAGGGGGTGTTCATACCTTGTAGAAAGTTCTGGCCTGCTTTCTGCTGTGAAGGCTTTTCTCTCTCCTCCATGACAAAAAGCGAACACACAGACACTGTTTTTGGAGAGAGAGAGAGAGAGAGAGAGAAGGGGAGGAATGAGTGAAGAAAGTTAGGCAGTTGGGTGGGCTTATATGGAGAGGATTTGGGTTGGGACAGGGCCAGCCCAGAAAGTATGCAAGTAAAACGAACCATCTGTGACGTCACAGGCAGACCCCAGCCCGTGGTAAAAATATCAGCATTGCAATAGTCTCAAATTTTGATAAAAATAAAATCTCAAATTTCAAAATGAAATGAACTTTAACGATTTATTTTAAAATTTGAGATTCAAAATTTGAATTCGTAGAATTTCTCAAAATAAATATTCTCCCCGTCCAAGTTTATTTGTTGACTTTTCTAGTTAGGGATATTTAAAAATATTTTTTCAATATCAAAGTTTCAACTATTTGGGATTTTTTTTTATGCTTCAAAAAAAAGAAAAATCTTCTGAAATTCATGGTTTGGGTTTTCTGTAATGCCTTAAAATATAATTATACGGTTAAATTCGTACAATGCGTGAATGCTAATCGTGGCAATGTTTGATTGCTTTAGATAAAGAAAAAAAAAAAAGGAAAGTAGAAGTTTTAAAAGAACTTACAACTAAGGTCAAGGTCAAGGTGCTTCATCAACTCCAATAAACAGTAAAATACTTTTATTATATTAATTAGATAATAATAATAATAATAATAATAATAATAATAATAATAATAATTAGTATGATAATAGCCGAATGGGGAGGAATCTAGGTCATGGTATTTGATCATAAATTAAATTATTAGTAGAATTTTTTAATCGTATAATTTTTTAATCGGTGGATTCTTAATGTTTACTTTAACTTGGAATTTTAAATATGAAAAAATTAAAAAAATAAATCGAAAGTTGGAAACAAAACGGAAGGCATTGCCTACACAGTCTTCTAAGATGCCGTCAAAGTGGGTTAGGGCCTTTGGTGGGTTCTGGAACGAACCCAAAGCACAATGCTTTTAAGGTGGGCCACTTTAAGTTCTTTATTTAAAGTAATTTATTTAATTTTAAGAAAAATTTATTAAAGACAAAAATATATTTTTACTTTAGTGAATTCTTTTTCTAAATTAGATGTTTTTTTTATATTTTTAGACTAATCTCATCAATCTTTGACCAAACGGTAAAAAAATTATTAAAGGCAAAAAAAATCGAAAACAAAAGTAGCTAATATAACCCCGCAAAGCTAGCCCAAACTAGTGATTTTATTTTTATTTTGTATAACCTATTGAGTAAATCATCCATGAAAAAATATAATATAATTGAGCAACATATGATCTGAATGGAAAGTATGTTTTTATCAATAAACTATTATATAAATGTTAACCGATCATGTGTTGTTGATATATATCCAATGGATTTATTTTTTGCATAGGTCTTATATTTAGCAGATTCTGCAAAATGAATTGTTCAGATAATACTTATGTATTTTTTTATTTGGTTATAGAATATTTGTATATATATATTTTTTTTGAGTTAAGCCAATTCATATAGAGATTTATCCTAGCTTTAATTGAATCCCTCTCTAATGGGTGATGGCATTGGTCTCCCGTATTAGTCGGACTTGGTCCCCAAACCGAGTTATAAAAAAAAACCATTACATTTTACATAATATAATCATTCATTTTGTATAGTACTTACTTTTGATTTTTTTTGCTTTTTTAGAAAATTACAATTACCTACTCTGAGGTTTATGTTTAATACAGATTCACCTCTCACCTTTTAAAAATTACACTGACTCCCTGTCAGTGTCTGTCCCTTAACAGAAGTGGAAAGAAAATGAAAATGACACTATTACCCTGTTATAAGACAATGGATTTACCTAATTGCCCTATTTTTTTTACTCTAATATTCCATCCTCTTTCTCTCTCCTCTCCCTCTCTCCACAGACGTTTCTCTCCTCCGCCCCTTCGCTCAGTCGAGTCGCCGACAATCCGCCGAACTCAAATACGCCGTCTTCCTCCAACGCTGCCCCACCCTTGTAACTTCCTCGTGTTCGGCCTCACCCATAAAAACCTCCTCTAGAGCTCCCTCAATCATAAAGGCTGAACCTGCGTAGGAAATCGCAGCCTTCGCCGCCGTAAGCTCCGTGGAAGTAGTTGTATATATTTGTCAGTACACGTGTATGTAGAGAGAGAGAGAGATTTTAATTCAAAACTTAATTTCGTGGATGTGAATTGGGTTTGATTCACTCACGTATGAGCTTGGAACTTAAACTTTGTTTTGGAAAAATTAGGACATCAAACTAAAATGGATACTATATTTTGGGTAATTTGGGAAAAATTTGAAACAAAATGAAAGATTTGTTTTGATTCAATTTGGGAAAAGTAAACCCAAATGGAATACAATGAAACCCATGGGTTTGGTTTATGTGTGCTTGTATGTGTAGGAGAGAGAGAAAGAGAGAATCAAACCCAAATTGAATCTTTGCTTTAGGTATTTGGTTTAATTTGGGTAAAGTAAACCCAAATTGAATAAAATCAAACCGAGTCAAAATGGGTTTAGTTTATGCGTGTTTGAATTGTGTAGGGCAGAGAGAGAGAGAGAGAATCAAACCCAAATCGAATCTAGTTTTCGGTGTTTGGAAAAATTAAACCCAAATTGAAGATTTGTTTGGGTTTAATTTGGAGAAAGTAGACCCAAATTGAAAAAAAATAAACCATGCAAAATGGCTTTGGTTTATTTGTGTTTGTATTGTATAGGAGATAACAGAGAGGAAATCAAACCCAAATTGAATATGTGTTTTCGGTGTTTGGAAAAAAATTAAATCTTGTTGAAGATGTATTTTGGTTTAATTTGGTAAAAGGAAACCCAAATTGAATAAAATCAAACCCACCAAAAATGGTTTTAGTTTAGGAAAAATTTCAAAGCAATGGTATGACCACCACTTAATACAAAAAATTGATTTAACCAAAAATAATATCACTAGAGGTAGTGAGTTATAAATAGTATCAAACACATAATAATTTTAACAATTTTATCCATAGACAACTTAAGCGATGTCGATTTGATAATATGTATAAAATTTGAATATGTGAGGACTTGCACCCTACATCAAATTTTCCCTTATCTCTCATTCTCTTAATTTGTGCCCTAACCGGTGTCTCCAGCAACAGATTTCCCCTCTCTCTCAAGCTCCGATTCACCTCTACAATCAGCACTAGTATCGCCATAAACACTCCTCTAAAATCACATGCTATTGGTGCAAGTTTGACATGCCTAGGGTGTAAGTCATGTGTGCTCTAGGTACAAGTCGAATATGCCTAGGGAGCTAGAATAAAAGTATTCAACCCGTAGAACCTTGAAATTAATAGGCATATAAGACTTGCACCCTATGTATATCCAATTTGCACCCACGTTTTCAATGGTAACTTCTCGTGGGTGCAAGTTGGATATGCTTAGGGTGCAAGTC
>BRYE01000024.1:770000-772500 GCA_030159115.1 Actinidia arguta var. hypoleuca
GGATCTAGACCGCTTACGTGGAACCTACATGGCAAACAAACGGTCAACAAATTGGAGGGGTGATTGTACTTAATTGAAGACGTTTCATTAACCTAGGGGGCAAAGTGAGAAAATTATTAGCTTAAGGTCCAAAATGAGAATTGATCAATACTTTTCAGGGGGCAAAGTGTATTTAATCCAAAATTAATCAATATTGTTTTTGTTAAATGATTTTTTTCGGTGGTGTTTTTACTTTTATGGTTTGTCTTGACTAAGGAAATTGGAGAAGTAAAAAAGCCACTAAACACATAATTAATGAAAAGCTGATCCATTGTTTTGATTGATTTTGTATGTTGTGGGTTTTTTTATTAAAAAATATTTTTTTTACTTTTCTAATCAGGTTGAATCAAAAAATAAAGAAAAAGAAATTGACAAAAAAAATAAAATAAACCCACCAAAGACAAAATTTCCCTAGAATAAATTCAGGTAGTAATTTATACCCTTCACTTTTGAACAAATGTATTTCACTTTTTGTATTTAATTATTATGTAACTTTTAATAAATACCTGAACGACTCTTTCAAGTAGAAGAAGTAAAAGTATAATGAAGGCGAAGGACAATTTTAGTAATAGGCAAAAGTGTATAAGAAATTTATTATAACTCTGCATAATAAAACAAAAATTGAAGTGTGAATGCATAAATCACGATCCTAAATTTATTGTATTTCAAACTAGTCCGCATGATATTTAATTTTAATTATAAATAAAGCGAAAATCTCGAATTCTAAAATTCAAAACTCAATACCTAATTTCCTAATTGAAGGCAATACAAAATTATTAGAAGTGAAACCCAATTTCATGTTTGGAAATGGAAATCAAATCCGATTCGTTTTGGCTTTAGACAGACCAAATAGAAAAATTCCTTCTCCCACGAGAACTGGGATTCTCGGCATCCCTAAAATATTTCTTGTTTTATTACTTACTTCCCTTGCCATTAAGGTAAAGACCCACCCTTCCGGGCCAATCGCTGCCATCGCTCCCATTCCACTACCCCAAGACCTCCACCACCGCTACCCAACCCGACCACCCTACCGTCACCACTCCTCTTCGCCTCCTCTAGTCTCTCTTTCTCCATTTGCCATTTGCCATTTGCCATTTGGCAATTTCTTTTTGTGCTCGCTAGCACCCAAAACAATCTCTCTTAGTTGTCTATATTTTCACTTTTGAATGTCTTAATATATTTTTTCACATTGAAAAGTCTTAACACCCAAATATTGTAAACTTCTTCCTTCGTCCTCCATCTCATGAATTGATCTGACATTTTGTTTTATTAATTTTCAAATTTTCAAATTATTGACGAATAATAATTTGAAAAGTTAGGACTTTTGATATTTTTCATATATATATAATCTTCAATACATCGACACCAAATCTCTAAAAAAATCATCTTCTTTCGAATCAGGGTTGACCTTGAGTTTTCGGAGGCCCTATATATTTCAAACAAAAAAAAAAACAAAAAGTAAAATAAAATAAACTACTACAATAAATAAATTCTATTTTTGTGTTCATAAGTGAAGTTATAAAAACATTAAAATATATTTAAAAAATATATTTGAAAATATAAATACAATCTCTTTTTGTAACTTTCCCTTCTATGCAATTAAAAATTTGAGAAAAATTATACAAGTAATGTAAATATAATAAAATTTATATAACTCTGCCTATTGAATAAAAATATTATATTTGAATACATTATTTGTATACAAATTGGTAATATTACTTTATAAATTATCATAATCCCGTTCACAAAATGAAAAATTACTAAGCAAAACTTAAAATTATATATAATACCCCAAAGATTACCGTTAAACATTATCTTTCTAGATTTTTTAGCAAAGACAGATAGGTAAGTGCGTGTGTGTGAGAGAGAGTACCAAATATTCAAATATAAGGAATATATAGAAATTGAGAAATGATACTTATTAAGTTTCTTAAAAATCTCAAAAGTAATAACTCTAATTTTGCAAAGAGGACTAAAATCAATTGATTTGGGACCACGGCAAGTAAAATAGATTTGTTTTATTAGCTCGACATTAAGGATTTGAAACAATTAGAGTTAAAACTTACAAATGTAAATTTAAATTTTAGACCTCATTTTAAATCAAAATTTATATTTAATATAAGGATAAGTCTAAGTAGGCTCCCTAATTTTTACTAAAATCGGGAGGCCACGTTACCGGCCTTCGCTCAGGGCCTGCTTTTCTTGAAATAGACTCTCTTCTTTGATGATGTATTGGTCACTGGTGCTCAGACCTAAGTGCAAATACGCTGAGGCAAGTCAAATGTTGTATTTGCATGCGATCATGGTGGATGTGGGCATGGAGCGTTTGTGGCTAAATGGTGTTTGGTCAGTGTGGAGTGAGAGTGGAACGAAAGAGAGGGGAGAGAGTGATGTAATGGAAGGAGGGGTTAAAGAGGTCGTCAGATAAAAAAGAGAATAAGACAATACTGCAATTTTAATT
>BRYE01000024.1:782500-785000 GCA_030159115.1 Actinidia arguta var. hypoleuca
CCAAAGGAATGAATGCCTTCGCCTCAACCCAATCCCCTTCAAGAACAGATAGTTTTGATCCAGACTTCAAAATTAAAGAGGAGGGTGACATTGAGGATTTAGAGATTGACAATATTAAAGTTGGTGTCAAAGAGAGAGGAAAGGCGATTACGCCAAAGGCAATTAGCAAGTCAAGGAAAATGGATTCCTACGGATTCCTACTTTGCCAACCTTAGTGCATCTCTCAATATTCTTGCAGAAAGCAGTTGTAAGAAAGTGGAACTCCTCGAAATGACGGAAAAAGCTAGAGCAACGAGTATTACTGTTTCCTCTCCAGATAATGATGATTCCCTTGGTCTGTTCAATCAGTGTTCATCAATCCTCAATGGTATGGATGACCTAGGTGGGTTATTTTACTCGAAGGCTATGACCAAACTCAAGGAAGATCCTACCTGGAGACCTATCTTCCTTGAGATGCTTGAAAAGAGGAAGATGGACTAGTGCATGAGTTTGCTTTAGGTTTTGTTGTTGGTTATCTTTGTCAAGTACTATTGGTGTTTTTATGCAGTTTTGACAATTTGGTTTGTAGCTTATAATTGACAATAAGGATTGTATGCTATGTTATATACTATTTTTTTATTTAATTGTGTTTTTTTTTTCCTGTTGATTCATTCAATTATATTAAACTTTAGAAGAATTTACAGGAAACGATGGCGTTCAATAATGATGACTGTATTGGAACTAGAATCTGATTCAAACGATGAACACGCTAATGTGCTCATTATTTTAGTGATATATAAGCATCATCGACTATACGATTCACGTGTTCCTTGTCGAACATCCATACTTAGAAGACATGACTACGTATTTGAAGTTCGAATGATAATGATGTGCGGTGTTCTGACCAATTTAGAATGAAACCACATTTGTTTATTGCATTCTGTGAGGTGCTCAAGGAACATGGATATTTACGTTATTCTAGGTACCTAACGGTTCAAGAGCAAGTGTGTATATTCTTGCTCTCAATAGGTCATAATACTCGAAATTGAATAATTCAAGAGCAATTTCAACATTCGGGACAAACCGTTTCCAAGTATTTTCATAGGGTGTTGAACGCCGTTTGTAGAATTGCAAAAATCATTATTTGATCCCCTAATCTTTGACGTGATTCCTTCACAAATTCAACATAATTCAAAGTATTGACCATTCTTTCGGGTATGTATCCTTAATGTAGAAATCTATTCATATATACCTTCTAGACTAATTTGTTCCTTTTCGTGTAGAATTGTATTAGAGCCATAGACGGTACACATCTCTACGAAGATTCTCGCACTGCAACAAATTCTTTACCGTGGTAGACATAATAACACCACACAAAATGTAATGCGCATGTTCGTTTGACATGAACTTCACTTATGTCTTGTCGGGTTGGGAAGGCACAACTAATGATTCACGCGTGCTTGCCGAGTGTGCGAATAATCCTGCAATGAAATTTCCAATGCCTCCTCCTAGTACATGCTATATTCATGTATAATAATTTGCATTAATAATGCATTAGGTAAAAATATGCTAGCATTTTTTTCAATCCATATCAGGTAAATATTATGTGGTTGATTCTGGGTATCAAAATATGCTTGGATTTTTTACGCCAAACAAAGTTGAGAGGTATCATTTAAATTTTTACTGTGGTCATAATCGAGGACCCACAAAAGAAGAGTGGTTTAACTACCGTCACTTTGCAATGTCATAGAGCGTTGTTTTGGTGTGTTAAAGGCTAGATTTTCTATATTGAGAGAGATGCCACATAGATTTAATGTGAAAACCCAAAAATATATTCTTACTACTTGTTGTGCTATCCATATGCACGATCAAAATGATGAAGTTTTCAATAACTTTCATGATGAGAAAATCATAATACGAAATGTAGGTGTGGGAAGTTCGAGCCACAAGAAATCAATGTAACCCCCACTAAACTAAGGGAGATGTGTACAGTCTGTGAAGCAATTGCTCGACAAATATATCTTGCTAAAACTACACCACCATGATTTTTTTTATTATTAGAAATAATGCCGGTTTGTAATAACAAAATATTCTGATAATATGTCATTAAATATTTTCTTATTAGGCATTAGTATGATGTAATATTTATGGATAACATTTTATTCTGTTTTGTTATGATATTATTCTTTATTTTAATTGTATCAATAGTGTACATATCACCTGTACCAAGTGGTCCTTGAGTAAAAGAAAATAAGTAGGATGAAAACCAACCATTTTCCATGAATAAAATTCTCTTTTTTTTTACCATTTATGATTTCACTTCAGACTCACTTTATTATTATTATTTGGAGACGAAGTGTATCATTTCATTTTTCAATAGGCATACAATGCACTAGTAAATTACACTTCTCATAGGATAGCCATTTGTTGATGATGGGGTTGTTCCATTTAACGCGAAGTACCTAGCTAAATGTTTGGTGGAGAAAAAAAGATGATAACTGGCAGAACAGAACTCGATCGT
>BRYE01000024.1:832500-835000 GCA_030159115.1 Actinidia arguta var. hypoleuca
ACTGATACATGTTAATATTGGCAACTGTGTTACATGGACTTACAATGTAAAAGTATAAACTATAAAGTTACCGGTGTTGGACACTTGACACTTGGGAGAAGGTATGAGATATGTGTTTGATATTTTTTGTTGGACACTTACTTCGGAAACATGTTTATTGATTCGAATTTCCTGTCAAAGCTCTTAAATTATGCATGAAATATAGTATGATACATCCTGAACGACATTGCCCCCCACAAAAAAATAAAATAAAATAAAATAAAATATATAAATTAAGGAATATGAATATTTTGCCGTGTCCTTCGCATGAGACTCACTTGACACATACCCGCCTCTTCTATGCATAACCTAGTCCATTAAAATAGATTGTCAATGTCAAAGAAGAAAACAATTTACCATCTAAATGATAGTAGCATCAGATTATCAAACCCTTGCTTGGGTTGCATTCAGATATTACATGGCCAACGCATCAATAAAGTATAAGTAGGTATGGTTGGAGGAACTAGGTGCCCATGTAACCAAATGAAATGTGCTCCTATCAAAGGGTATGAAGTTTTGCTATTTTTCGGAGTTGCAGTGGCACCAACTGTTAGCATCAGGTGCACTGAGTCTTTCCTCGAGGTATTTCTCGAAGAATATTTTGAAGTCTTGAAAAATTTCAGTTTGCTATCTTACAAAATATCTTGAACTATTTACATAAGACTCGGATTCAAGAGTCGGGCATTGTGTCCCAACTATCTGGTTTATCTCATCCCCATGTCGAAGGAGATGGGGACATGGCAAACAATAACATCTTTAATACATTTATAAAGTATAAAATGGTGTTTACAAGGTCTCATGTGGCATTTCATACATAAGTTTCAATGCATAGTTTATTTGTAGTTTTACGTTAAATATGTCCAACTAAACATGGCGCGCGCGCGCACCCGCCATACCCTTTCAAGTGTCTGACATAGGTATTTATTACATCTAAAAGTTCATGTAACTAGATCTTGAGGTCTGAAAATGATTCAGTTTTTTTTTTGTTCTTACTACTGTACTATTCTGCTATTTTTCCTTGACGAGCAAAGATTTGCTTATGATATTGTACATATATTCTGATGGGATATCTGCTACATCCTGCATGGAGTAGAAATGGTGATGTGCTCACTGCTTGCTGATGTGAGAGACACTGAAATTACTAATGCTGGATCGATACATTATGGTGGAGACAGAATCATCAGTATCGTGCATCACACCACTGGAGGTTTAACTCTACTTTTATCCATCTACGACAGAGATTTTACATATTTAGAAGCTTAATAAATCTCTATTAACTTGTTATAGGGTCAAATGGTGTAATGTCATTTTGGCACACAGAGTCAAAAAGAGTAGCAAACAACTCTCTTCTCTCTCTCTCTCTCTCTGCCCTCATATTCTTTATACATCCCACCATTTCAAACTTCCCCGTCTCTGATCTTATCAAGTATCAACAGACAACACTCCATGGCGATGTCATCGGTACTGTCTTTCTCCATGTTGCTGCACGAAGGTGGAGGTGAGGCAAAAACTCTGGTTGTCTCGTATGGTGGTGATGATGCTCCAGGTTGTCCCAAAAAACCTCTCTCCCTTTCTCACAAATCTGACAAGAGGAGTTAGAAAGTGTAAAAAGATTTATTAAATTTGGGTAAATAGTTCACTTTAAGATAAAAAAAAAAATTACGTAATAAATTAGTTTTTTTTTTTTTGGTCTTAGTGGATTTTTTTTAAAATTCGAATAAAATTTTATATTTTTCAGGTTTATTCAATCGAAAGAGTATAAAATTTGATTAGACATAAAATATATTTACTAACGACAAAATTGAAAACAAAAAAAAAATCTAAAAAAAAGGACAAATTGGGTCTCAAGAGTAAATTGTAAAAATTCTCCAAGGATGAAAATTCTGGATGATTTTTAATGATTCAAGGCAGTCGCATGCATAATTTTAGTGGGAAGCTAGAAATCCTTTTAAGACATGTAAATCAAAGTATAAGTTACAAATAATAAAATAGAGGAAGGACACTTGCCTTGCATTTATTACTTGTACTGTATTTGAGATTTCTGTATTCGAGATTTATTCTGCAATTGTGGCTTCTATGGGCTTTCTTATAATTTGGATATGCTATTTTGGGTCAATCTTTTAGGAATAGGGCTACAGAGTTATGGTTCATTTACATTAACATCTAATTGAATTCAAGAAAGTCTGACAAATATGAACAAAATATAACGCATATAAAAAAACTTTGAGTAAGCATATAAAAAAACTTTGAGTAAGCCGGCGAGAACCATTTGAATCAAGTAGCTTAAATACTCTTCAAGTCTTTTTATTTATTTATTTTTATTCATTAATCTGCTTGGGTTCTAATCCCAACCATAAAAACAATTTTACCATTTTCTTACAATTAAAAAAAAAAATATCCAACTAGATTCCAGCTCCAAATCTTGATGTTGAGAGGAAAACCTACATGGTTTGGTAGATCA
>BRYE01000024.1:855000-857500 GCA_030159115.1 Actinidia arguta var. hypoleuca
TTAATATTGATCGGTCATTATTTTATATTCAATTAACGTAATTTTTTATAATATTAAATTCTTTAATAAGATCTATAATATAAAAATTTAAATCATTAAAATGAGCTCAAAATCGAATTCAAAATAATTGGGTTCTATAGTGATATTTTAAATAAGTCGGATTATTTCGTTTTCCCACCCTGGCCTTGCGCCTCTCCTCGTGATCAGAGAGAGATGAGAGAGAAACTGAGAATCCATGCATTGAGATATGGAACGAGCGAGCAAGAGATGAGCGTTGTGATTCGGAAGAAGGTGCAGAGGAAGTTGAAGATGGGGGGTTACACTCTCAAAGTGGAAGCCTAGCCTTCTTGACCCACTTCCCAACCCAAGCCCAAGCCCAAGATCTCTTCCTCGATGAGTTCCACCCACAATCTTGTAATTCTCATTCTCTATCTTCGATCCTTACTCTATTTTTTTTCTTCATGGAGTATTGAGTAAAATTTTAGTTAACAGCTTGATTTGAGCTCGAATGTTTCCATGGGTTTTGTGCTTATTTTTCTTCAATTCCTCCACCCAAAAGCTTATTTAAACCAGTTTTTTGAATGAAAGAATACATCATTTCTTCAATCCTTACCCTTGATTGGATGAAAAATTGAATTAAAATCATTTTAGATATTTTTTTTAAGTTAAAAATGTTTTTTTTAGTGATTAAATTTTTATTTAAATAAATAATTTTTTTATATTTTTGAATTAAAAAATATATATAAGATTAAAAAAAAAATGAAAAAAATTATTAACCTAAACCGAGCCGAGTAAAAATCTCAAGCGCTATGAAACTATAACTTGCCCCAGGAGCCTGCTTAAACCATTTCTTACTGACTCTTTTAAAGATTTCACTAACGGCATAATCTTTTGTTTCTCTCTCTCTCTCTCATGTCCTGAGCTGTTATCCTCGTGTCCTCTGTGACAGCTGTCATGGACAGTTGGTATTTTGTTTTTCTTTTCCTCTCTCTAATTTCCTTTTTGTTTTTCCAAACATAACGGCATAATCTGGCATAATATTTCCTTTCCCACGTCTTACGCACATTATAAATCTCTCTCTCTCTCTCTCTCTCTCTCTCTCTCACACACACATACATTTTCTTTCCAATGAAGGTTAGGAAAGTCTGTTTGTCAATAGAGATTGAATCTTCCATCGATGGTCTTTCTCTCTTCGAGCCACGGAATTCAAATTTGGAAGATATGAATCACTGATCAGGTCATGTTCTTGTTCTTGTTATTCATTACAAATCAACTAGCAAAAATCCATACTATGGACGGTTAAAAAATATAAAATTACATTCAGAGTCGGATATTGAGGTTTGGGATTTTATAGTAAGCAATCTTTCTCTGTCCATGTCCAGATTGCAGAGATCTGTCTCTGTTTCTTCAAGTTGGGTCGAACTGACATTGGAAAGATATGGCCAATCAGGTACTCATCATCATCATGTCTTCTTCTTCTTCTTCTTCTTCTTCTTCTTCTTCTTCTTCTTCTTCTTCTTCTTCTTCATCATCATTATTAGCAGTCACACTATCTGTCCCTATTTCTCTCTCTAAAGCAGGGTCAATTTGGAAGAGCAGAATCCTTGGGCAGACATCACCAATCAGTGTTCAGAATCGTAGCCACTTTATTTATTTTTGGTTCTGTTCAAGTTCATAATTCATAGTCGGATATTGATGCTATGTGTATTGGTTCTCGTTTTTGGAAGTAAGCATATTTTTATTTGCCTGTTTATATATATCATATATGAAATTGTGTAGACAGTATATTGACTTGTTATCTTCCAAAAGTCAAGAAAAAAAAATCTGAGTTCCACTGCATCAAGTATGCAAAAATACCTCTAATGCGGTTTAGACTTGAAGGGATCTCAATTGATCTTCCATATCCTCAACTTAAAGTAATGACTGTTCTTGAGGTGAGTGTGCTAACGGTAACTCTAATTTTCAACCACAGCCAGGTCCTTCGGTTGTTTGTAAATACAAAGATCTCGTGTTTTAAATTCTTCCTGTCAACCTTAGTAACTATTAAATCTTCCCGTAAAATTTTTCTTTTTGCAGTTTTTTATGTTTTCTTTTGTTTGGATTAAGCATTTATCAAGTTAGTATGCCATCAATCCGTTATGCAAGCCTGTACAGCGGACATTATACTTTGTTTTTCCCCTGTTACATGGTGGTTTGATTCGCCAAGTTATAACTATCTGCTGAAAGTGGACTTACTCAACCCTTACTTCCTGAGAGGCATTGGTGAAACCAGCTGTAGAAGTTTGTCTGGAGTGTTCATGCTAGCGAATGCATTCTTTGGCTTCTCCCAATCATAGAGGTATCAAGCTTGTTATTCTTTTTTGTTTTATGGTTCAAACTTTGAATAGAGTTCTTCTGGTTTACAAGGTTGAATTCCAGAGAAAAATTCATGTTTCTATTACTTGGATTATCGGAACCTCGAGTAGAATATATGATTAGATAACTCTTGTGAGCATATCTT
>BRYE01000024.1:925000-927500 GCA_030159115.1 Actinidia arguta var. hypoleuca
ATAGAGTTATAATTATCAATAATTTCAACACAACCAACATAAATGTACAAACTACCAAAATCATCAATATAAGTCATTATTGAATAAAAGACATTTTAGTTTATTTACTATCAATTATTTTCATAGGCATTTATGAGTAATAATAAAACAATAAATGTGATATTAAAGCACGATAAGTTGAAATAAAATTTCTAACTTCCCTAACTCTTAATCTCCTCATAAAAGAACTTATACACATAAAAAAAATTAGATTTTTCATGCTAGGGTTTAGTAATCAAAATGCCTCAATGGGCTAAGCCTAAGCTATCAACACAATCCCAAGATTAAACCTTAACAAATTAACCCCCTTTACCTCAAATATATAGGAGAAAAACTCCAAGAAATGGTTGAGAAACAAGATGGCCGAAAATCTAACTTGCTCCGATCTTCAATATTTTTGATTCCTTGTGAAGCCCTCTACAAATAGATGATAATCTTCCAAAGAACTACTATTTGATTCTCACTCTAACACCCTCAAAATTTGATTTCAAGATAGAAACCCATTTTGTTTCTTTGAACAAACAGAGACAGGAAAGGAAAAAAAAAAACGTGAAAATGAAAGAAAATGGGGAAGGGTGGCTCGGTCAAAGAGAGGAGAGAGAGAGAAAAGGTAAAGTAAAGGTTGTTTATTTTGTCCTTAAGTGTTGTTTGGTTTAGAACAATTAGAAAGGCCAATTATGGACCAACTAAATAACCTATTCTCTCACAACCCATTTGCAAGCCCAATCAAGCCCATTAGTCACTTGCAATTTAAAATGGCTCACACTCAATGGCCCAATATAATTTACACTTAGGCTCAATTACACAAAGGGCCCAATTAAATTAAATGGCACAATTCTACCCAAACCCATAACGGTATTTATATATACATATATATATATATATATATATACATACACACACATACACATGGTATGATGACGTCATACATGTGTCCTAATTATCCATATTCAAGAAAAAAAAAATTTGAAACCTTACAACCTCCTCCACTTAAAGAAATTTCGTCCTCGAAATTAGATAAACGTACCCGATGGATTAATGAGATATGGAAACTTTGCGCGGATCTCGGACTCGCGCTCCCATGTAGTCTCTTCCACATCATGATGAAGCCATAAAATCTTTACCAATGGGATAGTTTTTCCTCTAAATATTTGATCCTTCGTGTCCAACACACGAATTGGTTGATCCTCATACGTGACGTCCTCGTTGATGTCAAGGTCTCCCCAATCCAAAACATGCGAAGGATCGGGCTCATACTTCCGCAACATTGAAACGTGAAACACATTGTGTACATTGGCCAACCTTGGTGGCAAGGCAAGACGATACGCCACGGCTCCAATGCGATCAAGTATCTCAAACGGTCCAATAAACCTTGGCGATAGCTTGCCACTATGTCTAAAACGCATTATACCCCTCTTAGGTGAAACCTTCAAGAACACGTGATCCCCAACGGCAAACTCCAAGTGACGTTTTCTCCTATCGGCATAATTCTTTTGACGACTCTGTGCTGTGAGTAAACGTTTCCTAATCAAAACTACCTTCTCGGTTGTATCACGCACCCAATCTGACTTTGCTAGTGCTGCCTCCCCGACGTCGGTCCAACACACAGGTGACCTACACGGTCTTCCGTATAATGCCTCAAAAGGTGCCATCCCAATGCTCACTTGATAACTATTGTTATACGCAAATTCTACTAAGTGTAGATGCTCTTCCCATGATCCCCTAAAATCAAGCACACATGCCCGAAGCATGTCTTCCAAGATTTGAATGGTACGCTCAGACTGCCCGTCGATCTGAGGATGAAATGCCGTGCTAAATCTCAAATCCGAGCCAAGAGCTGACTGCATTCCCTTCCAAAAGAGAGATGTAAAACGTGAATCCCTATCGGAAACGATAGAGACCGGACCCCCGTGAAGTCGAACAATCTCACGAACGTAAATGACACCAAGATCCTCTACCGAGTTTGACAGACGGATAGGAAGGAAATGTGCAGATTTTGTCAAACGATCGACTACAACCCAAATAGTGTTGTGCCCTTTTTGTGACCTAGGCAAACCGGACACAAAGTCCATCGTGATATGCTCCCACTTCCACTCTGCAATCGGTAATGGTTGTAGTAAACCTGCTGGTTTCTGGTGTTCAGCTTTCACTTGTTGACAAGTCAAACACTTCGAAACGAACAAGGCAACATCCTTCTTCATTCGTCTCCACCAAAACTGGCGACACAAATCATGGTACATCTTTGTTCCTCCGGGATGAACTGCAAGTCGTGAATGATGAAACTCACGAAGAACGTCGTCCCTATTAGACAATGGTACGAATAACCTAGACTTATACCTCAAGCCCTGGTCTGAATGCAAAACCCAATCTGTCGGTCCTACACCTCTCGCAATACGATCACAAATCGTCTTGGCCTCAACATCCTGTTGTTGTGCTTCAATAACCCGATTGATGATTGATG
>BRYE01000024.1:937500-940000 GCA_030159115.1 Actinidia arguta var. hypoleuca
TTCTTTCTCACTGGGTAAGGCTCTTAAGGTATGGAAATGGTAAAATGGATGCTTATACCAATGATTTTTTGGTGTTTCATTGGTGGGTTATCTTCGAAAATTGGTGATCTCTACTTTTTTTTTTTGTCGTTGTTGAATCATGCATGTTTTGGATTATGCTGAGGTCAATTTTAGCTCCTCTGTAGGATTTCTGGTAATGTAAATAAAAATTAACTGATCATGATCATTCCTCTGGTTATTAGAAGCTTTTCTGGGAAAGATTGATGTTTATTCTGTGATAATTTTGCTGTTATGTCAGAGTCTCAAACTCTAGTTATTCCAAGGGAAGGGATTTCTATACAATTAACTTGAGAGTATTAACTAGGTTTTATTTGGACTAGTTTTATTTTGAATTTTTTAACAGTTTTAATGTTTGGATTCTTTTGGTTTTAGTGAATTTTTTTTATCGTAGAATCAAATTTTATATTTTTTTTGATTTTTTTTAACGAGATGGATATGAAAAGATAAAAATTTTATTTGAATTTATATAAAATAAATTCACTAAAAAAAGTCTAGTTAATTTATTAAGTAAAAATATATTTATTCGCAAGTGAACTTTTTTTTGTGTGATTTTTTTTTTAAATTAAATAAAAAATTTTACATTTTTAGAATTCAAAATAAAGCCATACCAAACCAGCGAAGCATTAGTTTTTTGTGTTCATAACTCGCTTTGAATTAGCTTCTTATTTTGCTTTGATACATTAAAGTATCCTATAACATAAACTCTGGGACATTTCAATAGGCGCATGCCACATAGCGTCTTAAAATCCAGAGAAAAACAAAGAAATTACAATGTAGGATTTGAAAATTTTGGAAAAATTCGGTTGAGAGACGTCACCACGTATTATCACAGGTACGTAGTACAACAATACAAATGTGGTGGTATTCATGTATAAAGTTTTGATGAAGAGGCATGGAAAATGTGACAGCTTCTCTAAAGTTGTGTGTTTTGACGCTGTGCAATCTTAAGCTTTTCAGGCTTAATTTTTGGTCTATTTTGATTATTTAAATTGTTTATATTGTAGATTTTATCGTAAAAATTAATATTATAAAAAATTATATTGATCGGATACAAATAGATATTCGTTTTGTATTATTTTATAACTAAATAAATATGTGACACATATGATTATATCTATTTATTTTGTTATAAATTGATATAGATTGCTCATTTATTTATATTTGATCAACTTGATTTTTACAATGCTATAGTTCTTGACAAGATCTGCAATATAAACAATTTGGATCATCAAAATGGACTCAAAACGGGAGTTAAAATTGCTTGAACTGCACAAGTATATCCAAAATTGGACTTCAAATAAACCTGATCCAATGTAAAAAGGAAAACTCTAGGATCTCATAAATACAAAACATAAAATTTTAATTAATCGATAAAAAAGATTTACTAGAGAAAAAAAAATTAAAAATCAAAATAGTTTATAAATTTTTAAAAAGTGGGTGAGCTTAAAATTTTCAAAAAAAAATAAGTCAATTATGCTTTATAATACCGAATTTTTGCCGCTACAGCATCACGATTAGCAACTTTAAATTTTTGTCAAAGCCATTTTTATCTAGTTTCTCAAAAATCCTCTCCACTATTCTTTTAACACATTAGTCAAACTTGGCAAAGTCAAATCTTGTTCTAAATTTGACATAAAGATTGGCAAAGGCAAATATGCTAATATGCCAATTACATCATAATTTCAAAATACTATTTTAAGAAGATTCAATCTTCAAAAATTGATTTGGGAGTTAGTTGTGCTGTGATTACAAAATACTATTTTAGTAAGAAGATTCAATCGTTAAAATCTAATCTGATTTAGGAGTTACGAGAATAGCGTATCAGTTAAATTTGAATATTTTTTCTTATAAGAGACTTGTGAAAATGTAAAATTTTGATTAAAAACTCAATAAAACTCTATGATAGACAAAAATTAATTTTTGTCAATTAAAAGTATTTTTTTCTTGTTTTTCGTAATTTTTTTATATTGATTTTTAGAAACATATTTAAAAAAAATAAAATTATAATTAAATGATGAAAGAGAAAGGGCTATTAAAAACGAAAAAACTTGTGAGTTAAATTAACACGACAAATCACTGAGCTGTCATATCGGACCTGCTGAACTGTCATGACTGTCAAGTGGACTTGCTAGCTGTCATAACTGACTTGCTGAGCTGGCCCCCTGTCTTTCTCACGATCTTCCAACACGTGGTTTCACTATATAACACCTATTATTCCTTTTCAATATCGGCTACTCTCTCTCTCTCTCTCTCTCTCTCTCTCTCACTAGATAACATCAGGGTTACAATCCGTTTGGTGTGAGGGGTTTGGCGAGAAAGAGGCGATAGCGACGGAGGCGGCGACCGCCACGTGACCATCCCTCCCGCGGAGGATTCCGGCCAATGAGCGGCGGATAATCTGATTCCGATCATCAGAAACTTTTCCTTGGGACAGAAACGA
>BRYE01000024.1:1040000-1055000 GCA_030159115.1 Actinidia arguta var. hypoleuca
GTGTTTTTTAAAAGCCTAAATTTATGAAATTTATATTTTTGGTGTTAAAAGTATCAGCCGAATGCAAATTGGATATACACCAAGTGATTTTATGTATGTATACATATATTTTTGGAAAGTCTAAGTTTGTGAATAGACATTTTTTATGAAAAAAATACAAAGGAATTTAAAAATTGAGTATTGATAATGGAATATCAATAGTTGTAGAAGAAAGAGATGGGTCACTCTGCTTAAGAGTGACTGTAGTTACTATTCTCTCACATTTATATATAATAGAGGGCAAAAATTGGGATTTTATTTTGTAGAGGGGCAAAATCGGAAAATAAAAATCATGGGCCAAATAAAAAAAATGGTAGAGGGGCAAAATCGAACAAGAAAATGGTCGACAAAATTGAGAAAAAAAATAGTAGAGGGGCAAAATCGAAAAACAAAAATGGTGGTCATGAGCTCGGAAAACAAAATGATAGAGGGGCAAAATTGAAAAACAAAATGGTGGGCAAAATTGAAAAACAAAATGGTAGAGGAACAAAATCGAAAAAAAAAAGTGGGCTAAATTGGAAAAAAAAATTGAGTAGGGGTGCCGAGGTTAATTTACGGTCGAGAATATCCGGAGAAACAGATAGTTTGACCAAAGTTTCACTTGTATCCTTATGGTTTTAATTTTCATAATTGGACATAAGAGATTACATAGGGGCAAAATAGAAAAAAAAGTTGGTGGTAAAGAAGTACTGTACACTCATATTTATATATATAAGAGATATGTGTGTGTATGTGTGTGTGCGCGCCCGCGCGTGAATACGAAACGCTACGTTCTTTTCTTATTAGTAATGGGAATGTTTGTTTTTTGGGTTTCTTCTTTTTTTCTGAAGTGTGCTGTTTTATTCTTCTGCTAAGGCTGGTAAAAGATGGAGGAAGAACAGGGAAAATATCATCTTTGGTCCCTTTAGTTTAACCAAGACTTCACTTTCATTTATATAGTTCTAATTTGAACAATTAAGACTTTGTATTTTCAGTCTGATTTTAATGTAGTACTCCTATCAATAACTGTTAACCATTTGGACTTTGAATAAGTAGGATCTTATAGTTTTAATTTGGTTTCAATGTAATCTCTTCCTAATACCCATTAACAATTTTGAATGAAAAAAAAAAGCACATAAAAACTTGCATTGTCATTTTTAGGAATCAAAATAAAATCTTTGTCAAATTATAAGAACTAATTGTGATAAAATTATCTTCTTAAAAGGGTCATTTGAGCTTTTCGTGCTCACCTTCTGTCTAAAATTTTAACGGGTATTGATAAGAGACTACATTGGAAGCAAGTTAAAATTATAAAGTCTTAGTTATTTAAATTAGAACTATAAGAACTAAAGTAAACTTTTGGTTAAACTACAGGGAATAATAGAAAATTTTACCCGGAAGAAGACACAGAAACGTTGGACTTGATGGGCCGGGTATGTCTAAAAAGGCCAATAATTGGAGTGGCCTTGTATGAACGGGATTGCATCCGACCCATGTGGATGGACCCAATTTGATGAAAAACATTTATTTGAGGACAGTGGCGGATCCAGGGATTTTTTTCAGAGAGGCAAAATTTTTTTGTGACAAAGAAAGTGCTCTCTCCTCTGTATGTTTCAGACATGTAATTTAAGAAATTATGCTTAAAGAAGGCTATCTGCAGTATATGGAACCCAATCAAGATTATAAAAAAGTTCAAATAATGTCTATCACGAACTTAGTGTGCATGGCTACACAATGAGTGAGCAATCTGAATCAATTCCGCGGCTCACTGCCTCTATCCATTTTTTTTCTTTGCATATCAAACTAATTATTTTTTTCAATTTAAACCAATTCTTTCTTGCATATCAAAAAAATAATGTGCAACTGCAACATAATAAAAACCATGATTTAAATGTAAAATCCTAAAATCATATAAATTAGGAGTTTTACTCACCTAACCAAAAATCACCAAATTTAAACTAACTAGATGACATTTAGCATCTAATTAACAAGAATTTTAAATTATATAATGTTAATTTCATCTAACAACAACAATGACAACTTAACTTTTTATTTAATGAGGATAAAAGATATAAATTAAATTTTCTATCACATAACACATGTAAATGGAGTAAAGAAATCTATACCAAATGAAGAGGATGAAAACCCTTTTTTTTTTTTTTTTTAATTTCTTCAGAAAAGTAGATCTTTAGCTTGTTGATAAGAGTTTGAAGAGTAGATCAACTTTTGTATTACGATTTTTTACTCAATCTCACTCTAATTTGGTGAAAAATTGAAAGAAGAAAGGAAAAAACGAAGAGCCTTCACATGGAGTTAAATGATATATATGGATAATTATACAATTCGACCCTAAACTTTATAAATAATATCACAATTAGACTTACAAGTTTATTTACTCTAAATTTTATCCCAAACCAATTTAAGTTTTTTTTCTCCAGATTTCAGGGGGGCGGCCACCTACTCTCGCCCGGCTGTGGGTCCGCCCCTGTTTGAGGGGAAGGTTGAATTGGAATATATGCGGTAGAGTTTGGGGGATGACATCGTACTGCTTGTATCATTTTGGGGTAATTTGAAATCTAATTATATGATTTCATATATGTCGTAGAACTTAACAAGTAGATAATTGATAAAATAAGTTAAGTTGATTGAATATTTGTAACTATATGATCAAATCATATTTATTTTGAAAAAAAATAGTAAATGTGATTTTAAGAGTAAATTGTGACATAAATACAATATGATCGACATTGCTGTCAATGTTTGATTAACTTAAATTTTTGCACGTATTCAACAACCCAATAAAATAAACAGTTCTAATTCCATCATTAGACCAAGAGCTGCAGAGTTTCGTACAATACAAACTCGTAATAGAATAATTTCCCGTTTTAAATTTTTTAGAAGTCGAGTGAATTTTACAATCCTACTTTTTTTCTAATCACACTCAAATTTTTTTTTGTCTTTATTAAAGGGAAGTTACATAAATATCTGCACTATTTTCCCCCTTCATTAGAGTGAATTTACCCAAATTCCTATTGTTAGATAAAATAGTAAATATTTTTACTAAATAAAAGAATATTTGGATAACTTTCCTCTAGTAAAGAAAAAGTGTAATTAAGAAAAAATAGTTTTTTGATGAAAATTTTTAGGCCCAACCACTGGGGGCTAAGATGGGAATTTGTTCTGATTGTATTTGATGAATAATGTCCACTCCTCAAAAAAAATAAAATAAAAAAATACTAGTACTCCTACTACAAGTGGGGAGATTCAAGAATTACTAAAATATTTTTTAATATAGTAAAAAATATTTGAAAAATATTTTTTTTTTTTTAAAAATAAACATAAGGGGCTTTTTTTTTTGTAATTTTATCTAATAAATAAGAAAATATTCATTTTCTGAAAAAAAGAAAATGTGAAAACCATTTCCTAAATCTAAATGGGAATGCCATTTTTTCCCAATACAACTCGAAACGACGTTTTTTTAAAATATTTTTTAAGAAAAATTCGTCCGTTTCCATTCCCAAATTCAAATTGAAATTCAAATTCTATGAGATTTGATCGGGGATTTCGAAATAACGGTCCTTTCCGATTTCCATTGTCTATAAATAGTCCCAAATCACTCTCACTCCCAAAACAACACGTTCTCACAGCGACAGAAAGAGAGAGGAGACGAGAGATGGCCGGTTGATCAACGGATCCGAGATCCATCGTCGATTGTTGTCGTTTCTTGCAATAATTCCGTGAGACATTCTCTCATTGATTTCGATTTCGTTTGTTTCGATTCATTAGAATTATTCTGTTCTTTAATTGTACGTTTCTTTGGGTGTGGGTTTTCTATGTTTTAGTTCTTTTAGTTTATACAAACTCATCTTTCTTTTCCTTTTTTCTTTTGAATTTTATTGTGGATCTTCAATTTCATGTTAGAATAACATATTTTAGAGCGAGATTATTTTTCTCTCTCTTTTTTTTAAAACATTCAAGACACGCTCTCACAGAGAGAGAAAGAAAGAGGAAGAGGAGAGGAGAGAAAGGAACGATCGAAGAGAGATGGCCGGTTGATCAACGGATCCGAGATCTATTGTCCATTGTTGTCGTTAGCTTCTTGCAATAATTCATTCGGTGACACATTCTGTCATCGATTTCGATTTCGTTTTGTTTTGATAAAAAATCAGATTATTTTTCTCTCTTTTTTTAACGGATTTCTTGGTTTTGGCTTCCATGTTTGTGTTTAGTGTGCTTTTAGTGGAATTATCTGTTGTTGTTTCTGATTTCGAATTTTGTAAATTAAAACTGATTTTGATTTGTGTATATTAAAACTGATTTTGATTTGTGTAAATTAAAATTAGATTTCAATTGTATGGTCTAGTTGGTTTTTGTTGTCTTGGCTCTCGTATGTTCTTACGAATTCATGTTCTTTCTGTACATTCTGTTATTAATTTTGATTCCGATTTTAATTAATTGGAATTCTTCTTCTCTTTGATTGTATGTTTATGCGGGTTTTCTATGATTTAGGGTTTCTCATTAAGTTTGTATGTATGCGTCTTTCTTTTTCTTGTTCTTTTGAAAAAAAATTTTCCAGTTGTTTCATGTTTTTCATTTGTTTGGAACCTTCAATTTCATTGTAGTATCACATATTTTGTAACGAGTTTATTTTTCTTTTTTTTCCTGAGAATTCTTGTTTTAGGTTGCCAGTTTTTAGTGAAATTATCTGTGGTGGTTGGTTTCTGATTTTGTTTTTTGTAAATTGAAACAGTTTTGTAAGACTGATTGTTTACCATGCAAATATGATCTCAAAATAAAAACCTTGCTAAACAGTGGACCCCCCCCCCCCCCCCCCCCCCCCCCCCTTTTCTGGATTTGGCATTCCTGGCTAAGTATTTCAAAAAACAGAATCTGCTCTGAGAGTCCCCTTCTTATATGGAATCCAGTTCGAAAGTCTAAGTCATAAAATATAGAGAAGGCTTTCTTTCGGAAAAAGCTTTCGATTTTGATTTCTATTAATTGGACTTCTTATGTTTTTTAATTGCATGTTTGTGTTTGTTTTCTATATTTTTGGATTTCTCGTTAACTTTTTATGAACTCAAAACTTTCCTTTTCTTTTCTCTTTTGAATTTTAATTCAGTCATTTCATGTTATTCATTTGTTGGCATTTTTTTTTCTTTTTTCTCGGATTTTCTTATTTTTGGCTGCTAGATATGTGTTTAGTATGTTTCTTATTTTGATTTTTATAAATTAAAACAATTTTCCATTGATATTCCAACCAATTGGTTTTTACGTTGGATTTTGATTTCGATTTCAATTATTTGGAATTCTTCTTCTCTTTGATTGTATGGTTCTGTGGGTTTTTTATGATTTAGAATTTCTCGTTAAGTTTGTATGTACGCATCTTTCTTTTTCTTTTTAATTTTCTTTTTTAGTTGTTTCATGTTTTTCATTTGTTTGGGATCTTCAATTTCATGGTGGAATCACATATTTTGGAACGTATTTAGTGTGTTTTTTAGTAAAATTATCTGTGGTGGTTCGTTTCTGATTTTGATTTTTGTAAATTGAAACAGTTTTGTTTTACCTTTTCTCTTTCACTCTCGATTTCCTTTTTTATTTTTATTTCGATTTCAAGTTCCTTTTTGATTTGATTACGATTTCAATTTTGATTTCGATTTTTGTAAATTAAAACAGTTTTCGATTTGATATTCCAGTTGGTTTTTGCTTTGGATTTTTGGATTTGAATTTTGATTTCGACTTCGGTTTTGATTATTTGGAATTTGTCTGTTCTTTAATTGTATGATTGTGTCTGTTTTCTATGTTCTTGGGTATCTTGTTAACTTTTTACGAACTCAAATCTTTCCTTTTCTTTTGAATTTTAATTCAATCGTTTCATGTTATTTGAATTTTGCTGCTTCTTTTTTCTCGAATTTTCTTGTTTTGGGTGGCTAGATATGTGTTTAGTTTGTTTTTAGTGTGGTTATTCATTTATGATTTTAATTTTTGTAAATTAAAATAATTTTCAATTGATATTCCAGTTTGGTTTTCGATTTTGATTTTGATGTGAATTTTTGATTTTGACTTCGGTTTTGACTAATTGGAATTCTTCTGTTCTTTAATTGTATATTTGTGTTGGTTTTCTATGTTTTCGGGGTCCTCCTTAAGTTTTGTAAAACTTATCTTTCTTTCTCTTTTTCTTTTTCAGTAAGATGTTTCACGATCTTCATTTGTCCTTTTTATCTCGGACGTCTTGAAACATATTTTGAAACAAGTTTTTTTTTTCCTTTTTATCTCGGACGTCTTGTTTTTGACACGTGGGTTTAGTACGTTTTTAGTGAGATGTTGTCCATTTTTTATTTTTTATTTTTTATTTTTTATTTTTATAAATTAAAACTGATTTCGATTTATATTCCAGTTGATTTTTGTTTTCTTTGGTTTCTTATAAGTTCTAACGAATTCATCTTCTTTCGATTATACATTCTGTTGATTTTGCTTTTGCTTTCACTTTCTATGTAGATTTTGATTTCGATTAATTGGAATGCTTTCATCCTTTAATTGTATGTTTCTGTCGGTTTTCTATGTTTTAAGATTTACCTTTTAAGTTTTTATGAACTCATCTATGTTTTTATGAACTTTCTCTCTAGCTAGTTCGCAAGGCCTTAGGGTGCTGCATATTGCACGCATGCCCTAGATAGACTCTCTCTCTCTCTCTCTAGTTTGCAAGGCCTTAGGGTGCTGCATATTACATGCATGCCCTGGATAGACTCAATTACATAAGTTGGATGTGTTCAGGTGAATATTCTTTACAACATGAACTCGAACCCCATCAGAGGTAATCATAATCTAAATTTATTCTATATGTACGAGTTTTACAGTGTTGCAGAACTTGTCGTTTATGCCTTTTGCTTTTAGTTATTTCTTTTCTTATTGTAGTACTAAACATTTAAGATGTGGCTGAACTGCTTTTATGGGTTAGAAATCTTTTGTAATGGCTGTATACGAGAGATAAGGGTATGTTGCTTTCCTCATTACGTGACTAAATGCTGCTGCTAAGGTTATGTTGTTGTGCTCATTAAGTCTGTTTGGATCAATGATTTAGTAAGGGGAAAAATAGAAAATGGAAAAGGTAGGAGATCTGATGATCCCAAATGGTTGGATAGTCTAAATTTTTCATTTTTTTTTCCTCACCAAATCCTTGATCCAAATACATCCTAGGTGACTAAATAATGTTGTGTTTTGCATGCCAGTAAGAATGGACTTGGATTGCTTTCTTAATTAAAAAAGAAAAGTATTTTTATTGAAAGTTCAGCATTCTACTAAGCTCTCGCACGTTACAATTACCTATAGTTGATTACAGTTTGGCCTCCTTGTAATGGCCTATGCGTATGATGACACTGAGTTAGAACAATTCCACCAGATCACCATTGAATTGAGGGACTTGGAAAGTTAGGCAACTGTAACAGAGCCCCAGGAGTATAAATTGATAATTGTACTGATTACTCAGAGGTTAATTAAGCACAAATTTCTTTGGCTTCTAACTAGGTAGTTACTCTATTGTCCTTTGTCTCTATGTGACAAGAGACTAATTTAATGGGCAGAACATGCATTTGAGTTGTTGCTGAGAAATTGGAGAAAAGTGTGGAGAATCATTTTTTTTGTGAATTGTTGAGAATGAGAATAAAGCTTTTGACCAATAGGACAAACAAAAAGGGGGTGATCCCAGAAAATATATTGCTGTTTGATTAACTCCTAAGCTCATCTGAGAATACAACTGCTACAGGTATACCTTATTCCCCTTGTCATTATTACCATACACTTTCACCTCTCGCTCATTATAAATTACTATGCACCTTCATCTCTACCTCAAAAATGGCCATTTATAGCACATTCGTTGTGTTTTTGTTTTAAATTTTACCTACACAGTAAACTTTTTAGTTTCACTAATTAGCAACCTAAAAAATATTAAAAAATTAGTTAATCTAATTTCGTGCCACAACTTTTGACCTTTGCGGATAAAAGTTGTTGCTGAGAAATTGGAGAAAAGCGTGGAGAACCATTCTTTTTGTGAATTGTTGAGAATGAGAATAAAGCTTTTGACCAATAGGACAAACAAAAAGGGGGTGGTGAACCCAGAAAATATATTGCTGTTTGATTAACTCCTAAGCTCATCTGAGAATACAACTGCTACAGGTATACCTTATTCCCCTTGTCATTATTACCATACACTTTCACCTCTCGCTCATTATAAATTACTATGCACCTTCATCTCTACCTCAAAAATGGCCATTTATAGCACATTCGTTGTGTTTTTGTTTTAAATTTTACCTACACAGTAAACTTTTTAGTTTCACTAATTAGCAACCTAAAAAATATTAAAAAATTAGTTAATCTAATTTCGTGCCACAACTTTTGACCTTTGGATAAACCCTTCCCCTCATGCTGTTGTATATAATCGGTTCAGTTCCCCTCGTACTGTTGTTTTTTTCTTCGCTAGAGTAGTAGTTGTAGGCTCCAGATTTGGAGTACCCTAAGACCAAAACATGAAATCTTCCATTCCCATTTCATCAGAACGATGTGGAGAGGGTCTTCCAAGTTGTAGAGAGAGAGGTCCAAAAAGATGATTAGATAACCTCAAGGGATTGATGGGAGAACATAGAGAAATTTCATTTTTTATGCAACTTTTATACTCTCTACACCATCTTCATATCTAGACCTCATTGAAGCCATGGTTGAAGACCCAAAGTCTGTAATTTCATGCCTAGAAATCAAATTTCAGAGATAGAACCTAAATTGATTGCTAGCTTGTGACACCATGTTTAATTGTGCATGCATGGCCTGATTCTTGCAAAAGGAGTCTGAAATTTCATGCCTGGAAATCAAATTTCAGAGATAGAACCTAAATTGATTGCTAGCTTGTGATACCATGTTTAATTGGGCATGCATGGCCTGATTCTTGCAAAAGGAGTTTGGGCATGTTAAACCCTAATGTTAATCAGACCTTAGGGGACTCTAGGACGTTGTTTGGGACCTTGGCTGTTCTCCAGCGCATGGCCCTTGAGGTAGGAGTAATCGGACATGTCTTCACTCTTTTGTCCATTTCTCACATAATATACTTGGAATTCCTGCATTAGACCACCACCTTTATAAAATTGACTTCTAGGGCATCAATTTGATCATATTTGGATTTAAAATGTGGAGATTTTCCCGTTTAAAGTTGGGGTATCCAATATGTCGAATGAACGTCTTGTTTTGGAGAGTGATCTCACATGTGACATCAGGTGAAACTAGAAGACTTCCGATGTGGATTTTTGCCTATGTTGCTCGCTGGATCATGAATATTGGACGCCCTGTTGCTTGGGAGGAAGTTTGGTCGTCTTGTTTGAAACTTCATCCTAACCCATTTTAAGGACATTTGGCCCCTCAGGGGCTATGCACTTGCATTAATCTTTTTTAAACCGTAAGTATTGAGTGCTACATGTATGTTGCACTTGCATTAAAAGGTTTAAAGGGTTAATGCAATTAGTAGAGCTAAGGTCCCAATATGAGTGGTTTAATACCAAAACAAAGGTCGGTTATTCATTTTCGTCAACTACGAATTTGGTTTTATGAAGGAATGTATTTTATGTTGTTAAATGAAAGGGGAGTATGAAAATACGTGAGTGACCCAAGGTGAGTGGTTCAAATTGCTCCCCTTTCATGTTTTTAGGTGATGAAGTCAATAGGGGAAATGAGTATTTGTGTATATACATGTATAAATGAGTAAGAGGAGGTCTTTTGTAACTTATATAATAGAACTATAGATAGTGTGACACTTCAAAAGTTTTTGATACCATGATACTTGATTCTTTTTTCAAATTTTTAAGTTTGGTTCTAGTTAGTTTTCAATGCATGAAAATGTCGTTATATGGTTGCAGGATTGTTATGGCGTACCTGTTGCTACCCCTTTCTTGGCTATCTTCTCAGGTAAAAAAAAAAGTGTGTGCGTGCGGTGGGTGTGTTAATCTCCTCGTTTTCTTCATCGTATACTCTGAATTTACTAAATAATATATGCTTCTTGTTTGTTAATGTTTTAAGATCATTGTTTTTTAGGGCCTCTATATTTATATATATATTTTTTGGAGGGGGGCCGGGTTGGGATGCTTTTTTTTTTCTTTTTTTCCCGCTATTAGAGTAGATTTTCTGATTTGACTACAGATGTTCAACTCCTGCCTCCAAGTCGTCAGTCCCTTGGTGATACTGGGTGGAGGTCATAGGTTGGTTAGGTATTCTATGACTATGGTAGGAACCTCGAATAGGTTCCTTTTCCCTGATCTCGACCTAGAATATTATACAAACAATCACATGTAAAGGGATGAACCCTAGACTAGACCTCCTTGAACCGGAGAGCCTTGATACGATGTTAGATTAGCCAATAGTTAAATAGTCCAACTATGCATATCAAGCTAACAAGTAGCATCTACTGTTCTTGTAGACAAAGTTGTTGCATTCTTCTTCTAGAAGTTGGGCTTTCAATCTTTGTTTATGATTCTTAGTTTATTCAATCTTTGTTTATGAAATCTAAACTCAATCCAATTCGGACCTTGCATCTAGCTCCTTTCTTTATTAAACCTATAGATAAATATCATTGTAGGAAAGTAAATAATGATTCCGTGATATAATCGGGGAGTAGTACATACGTAAGTCACCGAAATGGGTTTGGAGGCACGCTGGGGAAGAGAGGTTGGCAATCTGAGAGGGAGGGAGGGACAAAGTAGAATGACTCCTAGACCTACTCCCATAGTTAAGTACAAAGCTTTGATTGTGAAAATGGCTGAGAAAAAGGTCTTTTGATGTAAGAGGGGTATTGCCTTTATTTCTAGAGGGAGGGTCACGAGATTTGTTCCTTCTTGCAGAGTATTCAATGTCTGGAAGGATGATGCTTTTCTTATGATCAGGAATTGTCAACCTCAAGGGTCGAAAAGATCACATTTCGACTCCATGGTCAGATCTGTCCTCTTCTCACCTTTTTAATGTCGATGTTATTTATTTTCTGTGTATAATTTCCGTGGTTGAACTTTAGAAACTATGAGGTATACTCGAGAATAAAGCATGGGAAAATATTTAAAAAATGGAAAAATATATTTTTTTTCTAAAGATTACTTAATCGATGCACTTCGGAAAGTAAGGATTTTTTTATGTAGTCTTGTTAAAATGCATGGATATGAACTGAAAACCTTTAGACCTATGGAATTTCTAGCAGTATTTCCAGTGTCATTTTCTGCATTTTTGGTGGTAATTAGAGCACGTTCTCAGTTATGGTTATGATGAACACATGCTATAATGTAGGTTCTTATTGAGACGGGTGCGAGGTCTTGGGCGGATATCACAGTAATCTCAAGAGCTGAAAAGGGACTTGATTCATTGATTGAGGCAGCCCCGAGAACACGTCGCAAGGCGGCTGCCCAGGCTCCCAAATTATTGCTGGAAAATAGGGCTTCTTAAACTCCGGTATTGATAACACACTACATTGGAAGTAAGTTGAAATTGCAAAGCCTTAATTATTTAAATTAGAACTATAAGGACCACCAAAGTAAATTTTTGGAAAACAAAGAACGGAAAATGTGATTTAAGTAAATTGTGACATAAATGCAATTTGATCGAAATGGTTGCCAATATTTAACCAACTTAAAATTTTTCACATATTATATAATCGACAAACCCTAAATCACCTAACAACTTATCATCACAAAACAATAATTATGAGATCACCCCTTTCATCACAAAATAGGATTATTAGTTAGCAATCATAGCTAGTTAGGCTCTTAGGATTATTAGTTAAAAATCAGTAGTGCTAAACAGAATTAAGTTTTTTACATTCTTGCTATCTGCAGTTCTATATGTACTCTCGTAGGATGGTTGACAGAGATTGGAATCAAAAACAAAAACTCTATAATCTGGGAGTGTCAATTCTTTTCGAAATTCTCGGTAATGAGCTTTGAAGTCATTTGACATATGGTCATGACCACCTTTAAGAAATGCTTGAACCTATGTTACTTGGAGCGTGGAATATTTCGGTACGAGGATCGGGAACGTGGTACGCTAGAGGTGTCAAGCGTGCCGTGCCGGCACGGCACGGCACGGGCACGGCACGAAAAAACTCGGCACGAGCACGATTTGGGCACGATATAAGTTGGGCACGGCACGGCACGACACGGTCTGAGCGGGCACGGAGCACAAAAATAGTGAGGCACGGCACGGTAGTTGACTTGGTTGAGCACGGCACGGCACGATACGAACTTAGTCAGGCACGGCACGGGCACGGCACGATAGTTGGCTTGGTTGGGCACGGCATGGCACAGCACGACACAAACTTAGTCAGGCACGGCACAGGCACGACATAGAACTATGAAGGGCACGGCACGGTAATTGGCACGACACGACACAGAAATGGCAAAAAATTATTAATTATTAAATAAATTAAAATAAAATTTAAATAAATTAATTAATTTTTCATAATAAAAAAAATAAGAAAAAATAAAAATAAAATTTTGAATAAGAAAAGTAAAATAAATAAATTTTGACTTGTTCATGGGTCATGGCCATAAATAAATAAATAAATAATAAAAAAATATTTTTATTAATAATTGACTTTACAAATGTCATAATAAGAAAAATAATTAGAAAAAATTTAAAATAAAATTATGAATACCAAAAATAAAAAAATTAAAAAATAAATAAATTAAATTTTGATAATAAAAAATATAAATTTTAAAATTTTAACTGGTGGCCTATAGTAGGCCATAATAAGTAAAAAATATATTTTTAAAAAATAAAAATTTTAATAATAAAAATTTAAAATTTTGAATTAATAGTCCAAAATTAATTTTTTGTAACTACATAATATGTATAAAAATTTGATTATATTATGCGCTAGCCACACAATTGTAATATAATTATGACAATCCACACTGTTCACTTTATTTTTATTGTTATTTTAATCACTCTTGCCAGAGTTGAAGTCTATCGGGTATTGAAAGCCCTTTCATCAGGACATTAATTCATTATCAACTAACAATTTCTCTCATTCGATCAAGTATGCAACGATAATTAAATCACTTCATTTTTTTTAGGAAGATGATAGAATTGACAATATTTGAAATTATAACGGTTTAGATCGGATATTCGGGAATCGAGTCTGCACTTGCCTTTCAATCCTATATATCAAACTTATTTGGTTATGAACCAATCCATTATGCTATAGGATAATGTATGATTGTCAAACGATAGAACACGATTATGATGATCTAAACCGTTCACTTTGTTCTTCTTGTTATTTTAATAACTCTCGTCAAATTTGAAGTCTATCGGATATTGAAAGCCCCTTCATCAGGACATTGATTCATTTACCGACAATTTCTCTCATTAGATCAAGTACACAACGATAATTAAATCACTTCATTTTTTTCATACATGATATAATCACTCTCACTTAAAATATAGATGGCTCCGATTCGAAAAAAACTATTGTGATGCCCGTTAAGTCGTGCATTATAGGACATTATTACTCATAGATGCACCGAATATGATCTGATTAGGTGATTTTTAACATTTGATGACGATCTAAACCGTTCACTTTGTTTGTCTTGTTGTTTTAACTACTCTCGCTAAATTTAAAGTCTATCAAATATTGAAAGCCTTTTCATCGGGATGTTGATTCATTAAAATTATCTCCATCGATCAAGTACGGAATGATAATTAATTAACTTTAATTTTTGCATAGAGGATATAATTACTCCCATGTAAAATATAGACGGTTCTGATTCAAAGAAAAATAACTTGACTAGGTGGTGGCATAACCCCTCAAAACTACTTTTTGTCACATATACTATTTGAGAGGAAAAACATGCAATTTGAGACCAATTTAATTCGTCATCAAAGACCAATTGTTTTGTAGTGCCGGCACGACATGAGTCATACGCTTAAGTAAGTCGGCCGACACGGCATGACACGATTAAAATACGGGTATGACACGACACAATTAAGTAGACGGGTACGGCACGGCATGACACGAGTCACATGATTAAGTTAGCGGGCCGGCACGACATGGCACGATTAAGTAAACGGGCTGGCACGGCACGACACGATTAAGTAAATGGGCCGGCACGGTACGACACGATTACAAAATGGCACGGCACGGCACGGCACGAATAAAGAAAAAATAGCACGAAACGGCACGATTAAAAATGGCACGGCACGATTAAGGCACGGCACGGAAAGGCACGTTAAGTAAATGGGCCCAGCACGACACGGCATGAAGCACGGTTGGCACGGAAGAAAAGTGGCACGGCACGGCACGGTGGGCACGTTTGACACCTCTATGGTACGCTATACGTTCTAAATCGTGGCCCAATAGAGGTAAGCTTTTATAAGTTATACCATTAGAATATACCTCTTATAAGTAATAAAAATCCAATAGAATGCAAAAAAAAATTGTGAATTGTTAATGTAAAATATATTTCTAGGCACGTTATTACTAGTTTTTCCTTATGACAATTGTTTTATTTTTCTTCAAAGGATGATACTTAGAAAATAAGTAGGAAAACTGTAGGGATCGTTGGGATCGCTAAATTCACCATTTCATAATGGAGTTTAAGTGAATTGTACCATGTTTCAGAATGTGCAAAATTTATGATCTATCGTCGGATACCGCTCCACAAATATGTGATCTCTCCTTGCATGCCACATATCTAGTTAAGCTGCATGGATCAACAACTAATTTCCTTCCCGCTTGCCCTAATGACTAATATCGTGGAACTCGTCACCAGTATCTACATAATCTGGGATGTGCTGCGATAAGCCAAACTGCCGCATTACCCGATTACGGAAATGCATCTCGACGATGTCACAACAATGGAGGGGAATCCGTGCTAACCACAAATCAGAGCCCTCAAGGCATGCTTGTGAAGATGCTATTATTAAAGCCTCGGTGTATGACATCCATATGACCTGATCAAAACACGAAAA
>BRYE01000024.1:1067500-1075000 GCA_030159115.1 Actinidia arguta var. hypoleuca
AATTTTAAATATTTATTTTTCCTATTCTGATATCTCTCGCCTTGTACTTCTGCTACAAACTATATCCTGTTATCTAGTCTTGCAAATGTCATATTTTTATTACCGTACAAGCTGTTTTACAAAATTATATCCGTGGGAATAAACCTGCTTGAGGGGATTAAACCATCCCTTGAGTTGGTCGAAATCACCCTTTCATATCATTTAAGGTAGTAAGGCCTAAGAAAGGGACCATGGCTCGACCAAACATAATGGATTCCGATGTTTCTATGATCTCCATTCCGTATATGTTTTCAGTTCTAGCACAAATCTGTGATGATATATATCCATGGCTACCTTTCATTCTCTTGGTATGATACTATTACTAATTTGGCTTTGGGTTTGGTTCCCTTTCATGTTTTTAGGTGATGAATTCCATAGGGGAAATGAGTATTTGTGTATATACATGTACAAATGGGTAAGGAGGTCTTTTGTAACTTAAATAACAGAACTATAGATAGTGTGACACTTCAAAAGTTTCTGATATCAAGATGCTTGATTTTTTTTCCGGATTTTTAAGTTTGGTTCTAGGTAGTTTTCAATGCATGAAAATGTTGTTATACGGTTGCAGGATTGTTATAGGATACCTATTGCTAAGTTCATACCCCTTTCTTGGGTATCTTCTCAGGTAAATGCGCGTGTGCGGGGGTGTTGGTGGTGTGTGTGTGTGTGTGTTAATCTCCTCGTTTTCTTTGTCGTATGCTCTTAATTGACTAAATAATATGCGTCTTGGTTTTTAATATTTTAAGATCATTGTTTTTGAAGGCCACATTTTTATACTTATCAATTTTCTTTGTTGGAGGGGGTTGGGGTTGGGGTTGGAATGCTTTTTTCCCCCTATTATAGTAGATTTTCCGATTTGACTAAAGATGTTCAACTCCTGCCTCCAAGTCGTCTGTCCCTTGGTGATATTGGGTGGAGGTCATAGGTTGGTTAGGTGCTATGACTATGGTAGGAACCTCGAACACGTTCCTTTTCCCTGCTCTCGACCTAGAATATTATACAAACAATCACATTATATTGGATGAACAAACACATATAAGGGGACGAACCCCTAGGCCTCCTTGAACACAGAGCTCTGATACGATGTTAGACTAACAACTATACTGAAAGCTTAAGCCAATAAGTTAAATAGTCCAACTATGCATATCAAACTAACAAGTTGGGTTGCTTGCAATCTTTGTATGATTCTTAGTACTTCAATTTGAAATCTAAACTCGGTCCAATTAGGACCTTGCATCTAGCTCCTTGCTTTACTAAATATCAAGTCGCCATGGTCAGATCTGTCCTATTCTAGCCTTTTTTATTTTATCTTTTAATGTCGATGTTATTTATTTTCTGTGTATAATTTCGGTGGTTGGAACTTTAGAATAATTTGCTTCTTGTTTTTTAAAATTTAGATTGACCTGAATGATAATTTGCAGATGGCTAACGATTTCTTTAACATTCATTTTTAATTTGTTGTCTTATAGTTTGAGAATTTTCATCTTGGTTGGGCCTGGTATATTTAACTCTTGCTGATTATAATTGCATGATTGAAGAATTTCGATTTCATATTTGGGATATTGCATCTGGATTATTAACCCTAATTTATGATAGACTGAGAATGATAAAGTCGATTAATTTGAGATTTGGCACGGCCTTGAAAATTTGTATTCCAATCTTCTTCACATTGGAAGGATCCAGAATGTGCTTGGAAAAAAGCTAGAGACAGAAGGTGGTAAGACTTGAAAATTTATGTATGCAATGACCATTTCTTTGAAGCTTTTTATTTAATATTATTTTTTTTGTTCATTAAAATACAATTAATGACTACTTTATGTATATGTTGTCTACATGGCTATTATGGTTTACTTTGACAAATGAGCTTTCTTTCAAGTTTGAGATGCTTGGAATATTATGCATTTGTAGAACTTCAATTATATATTTCTTCATTTCCTTTATCCAATTGCAGTGTCAAATTTAGATGATTAGAATTGCTGGAACATCGAGCTCACAAAACAGGACCTAGATCATGTTGCACCCGCTATCTCCCGAGCACAGGTTTAGGTTCGGCATCAATGGGAAAAAATGGAGCTCCTAACAACTCATCATCACAAACCAATCATTACGAGATCACCCATTTCATTCTGGGGGATGGAGAAATCGTACAATTCAAGCCCTTTTTTTCATGCTTTTTCATGCAATTTCGCTAATCCTCTCTTCCCAAAAGGAAAAGCGTGAAGTTTTTTTTTCCCTTTCTGCAGGGACCGGGAGATTGGATCTAGCCATAAGAAGAATGGTATACTATACACTCTAAATAGTGGTTCGATAGAGGTAGTGTTCTGTTCTATAAGTTATATTATTAGAATATACTTTTTTTTTAAGTAATAAAAGTTCAATAGAATGCAGAAATTATTTTGTGAATTGTTCATGTAAAATATATTTCTAGGTATATTATTACTAGTGTATGACAATTGTTTTATACGCTCTAAATCGTGGTCTGATAGATGTAGACTTCTATAGAATATACTTCTTTTAAGTAATAAAAATCTAATAGAATGCAACAATTATTTTGTAAATTGTTCATGTAAAATTTATTTCTAGGTATGTTATTACTAGTCTATGACAATTGTTTTGTTTTGCTTCAAAGGATGATATTTAGGAAATAAGTAGGAAAAAATTTAGGAATCGTTTGGATCGTTAAATTTACCGTTTCAGAACGGAGTTTCGGAATGAAAATTTACCGTGTTTTAGAATTTTCATACTAATTCGTAAATCACTAACTTTGAACTATACTGTTTGCCGGAAGAATTAGGAGCTCCTAGACCTTTCAGTTATATCGATGTGCTTATGCATGTTTCTGAGCTAGCCAGAATGTGAAACTATAGCTTTGGAGATATGATAATAAATAGGTAGGTCCATGTGAATATAGGCTGTTCTTGATTGACTTAGAAACTGAAAGTGACCACCACTATTCAAGTTTAAAATATAGGACTGAAAACAATTTTGTCCAAGCATTGCATTAATAAGGGCTTAGTCTACATGACCCTTGGGCCAGTTTACAAATATGGGGGTATGAAATAGCCCAATTAAGAAAGAGAGATGGTAACGAGGTCTTTGGGGGATTTTCTTTGCCAATTAGTGAACCATCTTTTGGCCATGTTACTTGGGGCTTCCACTCTAAGGCCATGTTTGGTTGCAGGATTTCTATCCCACGGTATAGGACTATTTGGGAAATAGTCCCTTATATTTGGTATACAATTCTGGAGGTGAGATTGTCTATTGTTATATATTGTTGGGCACATTTGCCATCAGCTTAAGTTTTTGGAACAATTAGTGATCTAATATTGTATCAAAGTTTTGGATTCAAGCCTCTCCATTTACAATTGTTTCTCGATTATATTTTGTTTCGATCTATGTATAGATGCTTGTATCTCCACCTGCAAGTCGTGGTTGTGCATGAAGGAGGGTGTTAAATAACTTGATACATGTTGTTGGACTAGACGTTTAACTTTAGGGATAATTTGTTATCTAACATCTACCATATGGCTAACTTATGCCGTCTTTACCCCCCACATGAGTGATTATATCCTTAACCTATCGAGAGGGTGGATTTAAGGGAGATATGACTATTATCTCACTTAGACCCAATTTTCGTGGATACTCCTATTTATCTCATCTTATCCTATATCGGACTAAACAAGAGACAATAAATTTTAATCCTAGTATTATTAGCCATTTCACTAATAATCCCCCTGGCAACTCATTCCTTTTCTAAACTAGTTTCTCAATCAAACATGGACTGGCACATATAATAGATCTTAATTGGTTATAAAAGCATGGAAAATGGAACAGAAAATTTCTATGCTAACTTCATCAATTAATAAAATGTCGCCTTTTGGGGTCACGATTTCACTATAGGAATATTTTGCCGGATGAGAAAAGTTCTTAAAATCACCAAGTTTGAGGCCATATGTGGATCAATAATTCGGTGAATGAAACTATTCAATCATTCAAAATTGTTAGATTCTCTAACATTTTTTTTACCTTTTTATTTTTTCTTAATCAAATTTTTAATTCAAATACAGCTTGAGAGTATAAGACTAAATATATGTGCGCAAATAAGCAAAAGCATTTTATTCGTCTATAAATTTGTTTTTAGCCTTGGTAACAATTATCAGCCAAATAACCAACCACTAAGGATGTGTTTTGGTTGGATAAAATGGATTTTATAAGGAATGAAATAGAGAGTGAAATTGAATTGAAATGAAAAGATAAATGAATAGTTATTCTTATTTTGTAAGGAATGAGAATGAAATGAACATTCTTTTATTATCTTAGGATAATAGTCATTCTTATATTTTAGCAAATGACCATTCTAAATAAAACGGCTATTTCACTACTTTTTGATCAACCAAATATTAAAATAATGACTATTCCAATAGAATGACATCTCATTTTATATATCATTTCATTCAATCAAACACAAACTAAGAGTATATGATTTTTCATTTTGGCAATGCTATTGTCAAAATTTAGCATACTAGTATTATTTTATCATTATTTGGCAATATTACTCCATTGGTTGCATGCTATCTTGGCTATACTAACTTATTTTTTCAATATAGATTAAATTTTTACCATAAGATCAAAATGGTATTCCATAGATCAAATGTCCAACATAGAGTCAAAATGGCAATGCCCAAATTTGTGCCAAATTTGGTACAATATTTGACATTGTAAAGAACATATTTGACATTGTTATTTTTAGAAGAGTAATTTTCTCACTAGTGCTGAAATCTCAATATTTTTTTGATAATTCTTCTTCTTTTTTCCAATGGATTGGAATATGAATATCACCTCTCAAAATTGCTAATCATTTATCTTTTGAAGATTAACAGTCCCAATGAATTAGTAGTTCAAAAATTAATTTTTACACTAAAATATAAAATGGAGAATTAACAATCGTAGTGGTCCAGTAAGTAGTCCAATCCCATATGAATACCATCTCCTTTGTGAGATTTCTAATTCTCTATTTTTAAGAATTAACAGTTTTAATGGACTGAAAATTCAGATAACTTTTATACTGGAACATAATTAAAGTTCTAGTAGACAAATAGTCAACTCTCATCATCATAATTTGACAAGGCGAATATCACCGGACATAATGAGACTAACCGTTTGAATAAATTGAATTATTTTGGATCAATCTATTTTAGAATAATAATTTGAATTTTAGTGATTTTTTTGAAGATAATTATTTATTTTTATTTTTCCAATTCATCTAATTGAAACAAAACAAATAATTAAAGCTTTAACCAAAAAATTAAAAAATATTAAAGACAAAAAAAATCTAAACTAATTTAATTTATTCTAAACGCCCATGCACCACATGGGTAAAAGGGAAAAAGACATAGAAATTCTGAATTTAGAACAGAAAGTGGAAATCAATTACCAACCAGTTAATTAATTGCAGTCATAACTTCTTTTTGGAGTGTAAATTATATACTGTGATCACCTTTAAAGTTCCTACTTTGCCCCTAACTTTCAATTTACCAGCAGAAAAAAGCAACTATGAAATTACAAAATGGGTCCCTGTCTTCATGAAGAATTCACCTTGATCCTGTCAGTGTTAGCCTTTTCCTTCTTTTCACCAACTTTATTTAACCCCCAAATGCCCTTTAGGTTCCCAATCACCTTCCTAATTCCAGAATACGCCTTCTTCGTCTTAGCAGTAATTGCCTTATACGACGCCGTTTTACCCTCCTCCCTCAACTGTTCGACGAAATTCCCCAATGAAGCCCCGATCCTGCAAAAGCTCGCGACCAATTCTGGGTAATACGACTTCATCGTCTTCTTGAAATTGCTCAAAACTTTGATCAACAACGGAGCCGAAGCCGAATCAACAACGTGTTGAGGAGACTGAGACAGACGTACCCGCTCGCGTACAGGTTCGGGTTTACCCGGAGCCCGAACGACCAGTAATGGACATTGGGCGGACGGGGCGGGTAATCGGGCGGAATGGCTAAGTCGAAGAAGAAGAGCCCATCGGGGTACGGTGTGCCTGCGGGGCAGACGATCGCCGCCCGTAGGAGATCACGAAGATCGAGTCCGGGAGGTTTTTCTCCAGTACTTTCCACTCCTTCATGATCCACTTGTGGACCCCGCTAGATGCGCTCGCGAAGCAATCTGGCCGTTGGTTGGTTTGCCCTTGGTGGGTTTGGGCCAGTTGGTGTAGGAGTGGTCAGAATCGTCGGTGACGACGTCGAATTGCCGGAATTACTCGGCCGTGTCGTCCTCCTTTTTTCTCTCCGTTTGTGGTCTGTTGGTGAAGCCATTGAATTGCAGTGGAGAGTGAAGCATTGTTATCCGTTGGTTTGCTAGGGATGTGTTTGGATACTTAGATTTATGAAGGAAAAAAAAAAAATAAAGGATTCAATCCGGATTAATATTTTTATTTTCTTATTTTTTTATTAAATTCGAATCCAAACACAGCCTTGTAGAGTCTGAAGGTTTTTCAAATGGCCTGACTTTTTTGCAGTTCAAAAATAAACTATAATGATTTTGGGCTTTGTTTGAGAGCTAGTTTGATAATTAAATTATTCATATTGTAAACTTTATTATAAAGGTCAATATTATAAAAAATTATGTATATGGAACATAATTCAATGTTTATTCAATAATATTTTATAATTTAATATATGATTATGATACACATTATTAAACAAATTTTTCTTAATATAAAATGGATCGACTATCAATCTGAATTAAAATTCTCGATATAACCTGTGATATAATTGAAGCTCAATATAATTAAACTGCACGCATACCTAAAAGTGGTGTAGTGGCAGTTTTCATGGTATTGGTCGTTGGGATCGATCCCGATCCGTATTGGTTAGCGAAAGCCATTAATGGGTCCTACTATTAGGCTAACTTGGGACGGTGATGGATGCACCAACTTTCTCATCAACTGAAGTCTGATAAAAATAAGGAAATTACTAACCAACCACCAACCAATGTGAGTATTAAGTAATTAATGTAGTAATTTATGAAATATATTTAGTATTTTGATACTATAATTTCTATGTATATGCATTAAAATAAGTGAAAAATGTACAAAAGATCTATAAAAATTGTGTACTAAATACTTTCTAGTGAAAATTATTTAAATATATATGAAAATTATACATTAATAACATGGATGGTGTTTAGCAAGACCGATGTAAATGAACCAAGCTTATATGCGACCTTGTTAACAAAACAACATAAAATAATCGGCACGGCATGGACAGATGATTGAAATCGCTTAATTCGTAGAAACTGTTAATATGGATGGACCAAAGGGGCCGACTTTCAACTGCCACTCGAAAGTTTTAAAAAACTCTCTAATTCTATAATAATATTAGTTAAGAATATTTTCATATTACATAGATTTGCCACCTCAAGGTAAAAAATAATATTGTATTTCATTCTTAGATTACA
>BRYE01000024.1:1082500-1085000 GCA_030159115.1 Actinidia arguta var. hypoleuca
GCATCACACCAAAGAAATAATTGCATCACACAATCTTTATAGCTTGACAAGTACTCAAATTTTAATCTTATTCATAATCTGTTTTTCATAAGGCTTACAAGCATACTTATATTAACACAACTCGACTCTTGGACTTCCCAAAATAAATAACCACTTAGATCCCAAAAATATATTGGAAATGATTCTTGACTCTTGAGTTTTCCAAAATAAATAACCATTTAGACCAAAAAATACATTGAAAATAATTTTTGACTGCATTAAGGATTTGGGAAACATACCAGACTTGATTTAATGATTCCATTCTTGATCATATAAAAACTTAAATGACTCTTTGACCAGACACTTGATTGGACTCTTAAAAAACACTCTTTAAAAAACCCACAAAATATGTAGCAATTATGCTCCTGCATCATTCTCCCTGTCTTCAAAAGAACTCGTTACTGAGTTTGAAAGCGCATTCTCACAAAGTAGCTGCTCCAACCTTTTGAGCCCTTCACTTGAAGTTTGGATATCTTCAGAACTCGGTTTGCCTTTCCAATGACTAGGTAATTGAAAGTTAGGCAATTTGATGCAAATTGACACTCTAATCCATGTGCACTTTGACTAATCGATAAAAGTTTTTCTCTCTGTCTTATCAATCTTTGGGCATAATTTAACAATTTCACCGTCCACTTTTAATTCATAAATATTTTTTCGACCATGGTAGATAATATTTCTATCCCACTGCCACGGACGACCCAATAAGACATGATATATGTCCATTGGCATCACATCACACCAAATCTTATCTCGATACTTGTTCCCAATCATAAATCTGATAAGACACCATTTAATTGCGGGCGTTTGATACTCCTGATTTATCTATAAAGATGATCAAGGTATTCAGTTGGCAAATGCAAATGTGAAACATGATAAGGATGATCAAGGTATTCAGTTGGCAAATGCAAATGTGAAACTAAAGAATCAGAGACACAATTAGTTTGACTTCCTAAGTCCATTAGGAAGACGGATTCCAATCCGTTGGTGACACCACAAACCTTGAAAACCTTTGTACGTTGTCCTAGGACTGCCTCCTCTATCCAATCTGTATCTTCAGATTTTCGTTTTGTTAATACCACAACTGAATTTGGTAGGAGAACTTGTGTAAGAATACGATTAGAAAATTTTTTTGATTCTACAAACTCGCCATCGTCTTCCTGGTATTCATCATATATAGGTGGCTTCGACCAATCAACAATTGGTTATGATATGCTCTCAAAAGGAGAGAACGGTCACACAGTGTCTTCACCATGAGAGCTTTCTAACGAATGATCTTTCCTTGGTTTTGGATGCTGGTCTGCTACTTGTTCTCCTTGGTTCTCACCATTTCCATCAATATTGTTATTTGCCGAGTTCTCGCCTTGTTCGCCTGTTGTTTGGCCAGCATTTGGTTGTATTGTTTGGCCTTCCAAAACACTGAGGTGAAGATTACAGCTATCCATTTGCTCTACAATTTTTAACAGAATCCCATCACGCTAAAACTCATTTAATCTTCCTTTAAAAGGCCTGTAAAATTGTGTAGACATGTTGCTAACCTTCCTCTGATACCAAACTGATGCAGGACAGGATTGTAATGCAACTAAGGACAATGGAACACCAAGAACAACGGTTGTTTTAGGGTTGTGAACAATGACGTGAATGGTAAAAGAGATAAGAAATAAAAAATTTAGAAGAATGATAGGATAGGTCTAGGCATCGCACCTAGATGGTCCGAGGCATCGCACCAAGGGGCTCTTTAGCATCACACCAAAGAAATGATTGCATCACACAATCTTTATAGCTTGACAGCTACTCAAAATTTAATCTTATTCATAATCTGTTTTTCATAAGGCGTACAAGCATACTTATATTAACACAACTTGACTCTTGGACTTTCCAAAATAAATAACCACTTAGACCCCAAAAATATATTGGAAATGATTATTGACTCTTGGATTTTCCAAAATAGATGACCATTTAGACACCCAAAAATACATTGAAAATGATTCTTAACTGCATTAAGGATTTGGGAAACATACCAGACTTCATTTAATGACTTAAGACTTGACCATATAAAAACTTAAATGACTCTTTGACTAGACACTTGACTGGACTCTTAAAAGACACTCTTTGAAAAACCCACAAAATAATGCAACAATTATGCTCCTGCATCATACGTACGTCCATATGCGTATAATTGAGTGATGTTCTTATGGTTATGGCGATTTTTGTGGTAGGCTATGGGGTCGATTTATGCGGCTAAAGAAGCTGATTTGAATGCTCTGAGATTGAGGTCGGTTTGTCATTGATTTTGTTTATTTTCGCTTGTAATTGAAAACGAAAATAGGGTTTAAAATTGAACTGTTGTTATCTCGAGGTTCTCAATTATCTTTGTTGAGATTGTTTGATTAAGGTCCGTTGTTTGGTAGAATCAATATTCAGATATTGGTTGTTATATGCTTTTGCTTGATAGCAACTTAAG
>BRYE01000024.1:1130000-1132500 GCA_030159115.1 Actinidia arguta var. hypoleuca
TCATATATAAAGATCCAAGTTCAGATCATACAACAAACAAAGAAGCAAAAACAACGAACTTGAGAGGAAACAAATTAAAGCTGCTCTTCATATGGAATTGGAACAAAATTGATCATAGCTGCCATAAGATGAACACCTTTTAACTGCTTCTCTAGCCATCCGATTTAACAAGCTTATTCTCATTCTCATTAAAACAATGCAAATCTCTACTATTTCAAAGACCGTTTAAATGATCCATCCAAATCATATAATGCGCTCTTAGCAATTGGAGTTTCCATATTTTTATTAAGTAGCAAAACACTTGGAAAATTAATAAAGTTGAGCCCCAGAGACTTTTTAACACAAGCCATTTTTAATATCTCCAATGGAGATGCGCTGAGCCCGGGCTTAACCTATGAGAACTAGCACAATACAGCACTTAACAATGTAACAATTCAACAGCAAGCGAAAAGAAGAAGAAGAAGAGAACGCTAGCTACATACAACGTAATGATTGGTCAATAACTTGCAAAATTAAGTCACTAGTCACTAGAAAATTCTGGAAGCATGGAAGATTTATTCCTTTGGGTGCAAAATATGTTTCTCGAAAAACAAAATCAAATTGATCGGATGGTCGTAGCTCTGCGGTTTGATTTTATTTTCTTAAACAATTCTCGCTTTAGGATAAACTAAGATACTCATTTAACTTCCATCCACCAAATTCCCCTGCTTAAGGTAAGCCGACCGACAACTATCTAAAAAAAAACGTATGCCGACTGACGAGCGTTCCTTGCTTTAAGTCTGAATAAGATGCTTGCTTAATGTCTTTCGACCCAATAAATTTTTAGCTCAAGGTCTGTCAACCACCGATACTATTTCTAAGATTCTTCAACCGACTAAGATTTTCGTTTACTGTCCTCGCTCAAGGTCTGCTGACTGACTAACATTCTGTGCTTAAGGTCAATTGACCGGCTAAGATTGTCACTTGAAGGTCCACCGACCAACTAAATAGGACACTTAAAGGTAAATTGACTGACAACTGAGATACCCGCTTACGGTCCGTTGACAGACTAGGATTCTCACTAAGTACTCATTTATTTTCGTCGAACCGGGTAAGATCCTCGCGTAGGTTCATCTGTAGACTAGAATTTGCATTTTAAGGTCAACGGATCGACTCAAATCCGCATTTTAGATTTGCCAATAGAATAAGATAGGCTTTTAAGATTGTTAAACCGACTAAGATACTCACTTAATGTGTTGTCTACCGACTAAGAATCTCGCCTAAGGTCCGCCGACCAATCAAAAATATTTGAAGGTCCACCAATCGACTAAGTACTAGTTTAAGTTCGTCTCGACAGAATAAGATACTCGCTTAGGTCCGTTGACATACTAGAATTCGCATTTTAAGTTCTGCTGATCAATTGAAATCTACATTTTAGATTCAACGATAGACTAAGATTTGCGTGTAAAGTCCGTCAATCGACCAATGTTCGTCTACAACTAAGCTGTCCATTACATCTGTCAACCAACTGCCAACTAAGATTCTCGATTAAGGTCCAACTAACTAATATTATTGATTGAGGTCCGTCGGTGGACTAAGATTCGTGCTGAAGGTCTCCCGAACAACAAACTACTCGCGTAAGGTCCATCATTCGACTAAGATACTCACTTAAGGTCCGTTGACGGACTGGAATCCACATTATAGGTACAGCCACCAACTTAATCCTGTTTCAAGGTCCGCTGACCGACTAGGATACACATTTAAGGATCGTCAACCAATTTCGATGATGCTGGCTTAACATCCGCTAAGATCCCTCCTTAATGTCCATCGCCAAACTAAAATGTTCGCTTAAGGTCTATTGACTGAGTAATATGCTCGTTTAAGGTCCATCAACTAAGATTCTCACTAAAGGATAGAAATTAACGTATATCGCCAAACTAAGATGCTCGTTTAAGGTCTGTCTACCTTAGTAATACCAACTAAGATTCTCACCAAGGGGTTAGTTATAAAATCACATTACACCTATATTAAAAAAAAAACTCTAAGATCATAGTGTAATAGTTATGCAGCATTTTTCAAAATAAAAAATAAAAAAATGATTTAAGATAACCTTGTCCAAGTCCAAGTACCCACTTAGCTGCAGCAGAACATATAAGTCACCACCTAAAAAACACTCAAAATTGAATCAATTAGAGACATTATAGTGGTAGGCCATCATAACTTTACAGTAATGTAAGATTTCCAAACAATACAAGGAATGATTGAGGAAAACAATTACCATAGACTAGAGAAAGTCTCAATTAACTTGAGTAGTGAGAAGCTGCGAGCTACAAAAGTAATTTAAATCTAAATCTATTAGAGATAGTGACGGGGAAGGTAAGGGCATCTCACATTACAACTATATGAAACAACGGAAAAATAACATTTTAACAATCATGTAATATTTTCTAAATCCAAGAAAAGATTAGGGATTACCCTTTCTATGCAATGGAGGTCCCTATGGAAATGGAGAAGGCACCAC
>BRYE01000024.1:1212500-1215000 GCA_030159115.1 Actinidia arguta var. hypoleuca
CGATTCTTAATACACTGAGTTATTAACAAAAAAACTAGAACTGGTGGCAGTGGTGGTTCTTTCTCAGTCCCACCCTTTGCTCTGTACTTTTGCTTACAAAGAAGCCATAACTCCATCTTCTTATACTACTCTCTCTCTCTCTCTCTCATGAGAAGCCAAACTAACAGAAATGTCGATTGTTATGGCCTTCTTCTACTTGATGGTGCTTGTCATTATGCCTTGCAATTTAGGCCTTCATTCAGATACTTTACAAATAAACCACTCTTCAGCTAATTTGTTCTTTTTTCTTTAGCTATTTAACCACTTTTTTTTGTGTTTCCTTTTGGCAGGTTCATCAAATAACATGACCACAACATCAACACTGAAGCAAGAACAAGCACACTTGAGCCATAGGAAGCTATTGCTACATGGTAAAATATAGCCCATCCCAATTTGTTGTGAAAAAGGTATTTTTTACCAGCTTCTAAAAATCATTTTCATCTATGTATTTTCTGTGGCCGATTCTAGGGTTAGTTTCTGTTTCCGTAAAAATTTTCGTTTCATAAGTTACACTTTGCACCTTTATATTTTTATTAAAAGCTCATTTTGTATCTTTTACTTCTAATTGTATCGGCCAAACTCTTACACTTTAGGTCAATTATCAATGTGACCCTTTCCTTGCATCATGCGGCCTTATGAAAAGAGGCAAACAACCCTTAATTGAACAGGACGTGGATGGAAATGACACATTGATATTTGATCTAAAGTGTAAGAGGTTAATTGACACAATTGGAAGTAAAGAATTCAAAGTGAAACTTGGGTAAAAGTACAGGAGTGTATAATGTAATTTACCCTTTATTTTTTATTCACTTTCAGCCCCTAGTCTCAAAGGAATCTCTGTTTTGGGGTATTTTTCTTTTTTAGGGACCTGCTCTGTTGCTCATACTGGGCCATAATTGTTGTTGTGAAAATCTTATTTAGTGATTCAACTGCCACAGAAAAAACATAGATGGACATGACTTTACAAGATTTGTTGGTGGATTTCACTTCTAAAAAATTGTTTTTTACTGTTGATTTCTGTTTCTGTAAAATTTATTTTTTATTCACTTTCACCCCCTAGTCTCAAAATAAATCTCTGTTTTGGGATATTTTACTTTAGAGTAATGATCATATACAAACACAAAATTTGTATAGGATGACGTACCACATAATGTAAACCTTTCAAATTCTAACAAAATACCTATCAAGATGATCTTTATTTACTAAAATGTCATTATCATATCATTCGACTAGCATTTTATATGTGGATTTTTTAAGAGAATATGACTTTTTTTTCTTTATTAGGGACTTGCTCAAACGGGACATAAGCATCTCACAAAGCAGAGATTCCTTAACTGGCATACCACAGTACATAGTTCAAATTGTCAACATTTGTGTGTCCATGGTTGTGCTCCTTCAAATATAAAATCATATATATTTGATTTCGTAACTTCAACCTATACCCAAGAGTGTATGCTTTTAAGGGAAATGCTAAGTTTATAACAATGGTTTACAACAACGCCAAAACGACATCGTTTTGGCGTTGTAAACACAAAACGACGTCGTTCCATTTAGTCGCCAAATGGATCGGCTAAATGAAATGACGTCATTTTGGCGCTGTTATAAATAGTTATTGTAAACCAATTGTTATAACTGTAGCATCACTCATGCTTTTAACGAGTAGTGAGGGATTGACCATGGTAAAATGACAAAAAAGTACCATAGAGAAAAGTGAAAGGAGATTTGAGAAAATCGAGTACGTCAAGGCGATAGTGCAACTCCAAGGCTACACTCGAGAAGCACCAGTAGCAAGCTACAATGATGGCCCCTCGTATCAGATATTAAATTTAACGGATAAGAACAAATATTACGCTTAATCTTAGCTAAAAGGCAGAGAAAGATATTCCTTTATCAGTTTTGGACCGCTGTTTTATTGATCCAAACATAGCCTAAGAGGGCTTTCCGTTTTGTTTCAAGAACTATAGAAATCTCCCATAGCAGTAGTTGAATGTTTCCTAGCAACATTGTGCTCTGTTTGTAAACAACTTTGGGATCCAAATGTCTATGTTAAATTAGCAGATGAACAAGTTTTGTGAAGTGTGTTTGAGCAGGATGAAAGTTGCAAATTTGCAGGGTTAAGCTTGATCCAAGTGCATGTTTAATCTCATGTTGATTTAGGATGTGTTTGGATCAATAATTTGATGAGCAAAAAGAAAATAAAAATAAAAAAATAAAAAAGTAAAAAGATCTAATCAGATTTTCTCATCAAATCTTTGATCCAAACAAAGCCTTCAAGTTTCATGTCTTATATTACTTGGTTAATGAATTTTTATTTACCATTATGTTCGACAAAAATGCTTGTGTTGGGAAGCTTTGGATTAGCGTTTCTTATTCATGGGATAGACCCAAGGGGCGAGCAAGGGATTAGCTTTTGAGATGTTTTAGTTATTTTGTTTTTTAAGTTTTTTATTTTTATTTTTAA
>BRYE01000024.1:1255000-1257500 GCA_030159115.1 Actinidia arguta var. hypoleuca
AAGAAAGTCATTTTCAGTCCTTGTCAAGAAATTTCTTGATAGACTTTGGCTTAAGAAGGGCCTACCATCAATAAATTAACCAACAGTTATGTCCAAATACATGCATCAACATGCATGTTTTGAATCATCAATTTTTTAAGTTATCAATAGCATGAATTGGAAATTAGTTTTTTTCTCTTCGTATGCTAATTTTTGGTGGGGTTAATATGGGGGTGTAAAGGCCCAAACCCGAACCGGCCCATGGCCTGGGCTCGAAATCTGAAGTGCGGTTTGAAATAAGACTCGAAACCCAACCCGATAACCCTTTTCAAAGCCCACCCCAAAGTCCGATCCGAGAATTTGGAGGGATTTTTTTTTTTTTTAACCCAACAGCTACAAAGGAATTTAAAAAAAGGAAAATTATAAAAAAAATCTCAAGGTTTGATCTCAGTAACAAACCAAATTTTATAGTTTCAATTATAATAAATTTGACCACAATTAAAATTATGTGTCAATCTTCATTTTATTAGAGTTAATGGAATCAACTGATTATTGCAAAACAATTTGGAAAAATACGTATTTTGAAGTTAAAATTAATACAATTAGGGTTTATTTTCAACTTAAATGTTGAAGTTATTTTTTAAAATTTTGCTTGAAAATGATCTCTAATTGCATCGATTAAGGCTTTTAAAGTATGATAATGTTGAAAGATATTATTTTTCCATTTTTTTAGCAATAATTAGTGTGTTCCGTTAATCCTAATGAAATGAAAAAATGACTGAGGGTTTTAATTGTGACCTATTCAAAATTTTAGAATTTAATTTTTTACAACTAAAACTATAGAGTTTAAGATGTTACTAAAGTCAAACCATAAGGTCTTTTTTGTAATTTTTCCTAATCATGGCCAAGTCCAAACCCAGACCCGAATAAATTCCCAAGTCCAAATACCCTAGGGCTATGGGTGGGGCCTGGGTCGGAGCATTTCACTAATCGGCTGCCCTAGCCCGCATTTAACTGTTTTCATTTTTAAGATTTTATGTCTTTAGTGAATTTTTTTTCATCAATCAAGAATTTATATTTTCACTCTCCCTCTTGGAAAACTGAATCTAAAAATATTAAAAATTGTGATCAATTTTTTAAAAAAAGTTTGTTAAAAAAAAAGAGCTTATTTTTCATACGAAAACAGGATATTTATATTAAGTAAAAAAAAAACACTTTATTTAAAATTTTATATTTTCAAATAAATCTTGTTAAGATAAACAAAAAAATTAAGTATAATTAAAACAACTAATTAGCACAAAATTAAATAAATTAATGTTATTCAAATTTCAATATAATATTTTCATTCCTTATCGTTCTCATATTTTTAAAAATAAAATAAAATTAAAGATAAGGTTTTTGGATGATTTACAATATATCAACCAATGCTAATTGATGAGATAGTTTAATTATATAATTTATTGGACAGCTTGTGTCCAACTTGTGGCTGTAGTTTAGTGGTAAGAATTCCACGTTGTGGCCGTGGAGACCTGGGCTCGAATCCCAGCAGCCACAAATAAACCAGTTTTTCATTTTTTAGTCAAAAAATGATATGATCGATTTGGCTAATTAATTATCTAATATTTAAATTCGAAAAATAATTTCTTTTGAGATTTTTTTGTTATTTTGATTTTTGAGTGTTTTTGTATTTAATGATTTTTTTAACTGTTTGATCAAAATTTTATACGTTTTCAATTCTTCTTGATAAGAAAAGTCTAAAAATATATATAAAAAAATTATATAATTTGAAAAAGTTCTTTGGCATTAAAAAAAAGTCTTCAATGGATTTTTTAAATTTTGGTCAAAATATTTATATTTTCAGTTTTTTCCCGTCAAAAAAAAATTAAAATATATAAAATTTTGATCATATAATAAAAAAGATTTATTAAAGACGAAAAAAAAATCAAAACAGCTAAAACGTCTATAAAAAAATAAAAACTAGACCAAAAAGATAATATGTAGAAGAAGTAAGTGGATTGTGTCCTACCCTTTTATAAGGACAACTTTTTATGGTCCAAAAGTTTTGACTACACAATGTATTCTAAACATTTGGGGTCTTATTTTAATTTTATTTTCATGATCTAAATAATTTATATTGTCGGTTCTATCGTAAAGATCAATAATAAAAGTCATATTAATCGGATATAAATCAATATTCATTCAATATTATTTTATAATTTAATAAATGAATGTGACGCACAAGACTAAACTATTTATCTTCATATAAATTGTGATCGATCATTTATCTGTATTCGATCAATGTAATTTTTTATAATATTAAAATTTTCGATAAAATTTACAATATGATAATTTAGATTATTAAAATAGATTCAAAATAAAATTTAAAATACTTATATTATATCGATGCAGTCCAAATTGAATTGGAAAGAAGCCTTTTCCTTTTATAAAAGCCTCCATAGGCTGCTAGGCAGTCGCCCTCCACACAAAAGTTTCCATTATCTTAAATTATTTCTCTTCTAAA
>BRYE01000024.1:1262500-1265000 GCA_030159115.1 Actinidia arguta var. hypoleuca
AAAACCTACAGCACGTTTTTGTTTTCAAGCACCAAGTATCACGTCACTTTCCTATTCTTAAACCCTTTGGGTAATTATTTATTTGATTTTTTTGGTTTTTGAGTTTTTATATATTTAATGAATTTCTTTGTTGTTGTTTGATCAAATAATTTTTCAATTCTTCTTAACGAGAAGAATCAAAAATTATAAAAAAATTTTATCTAATTTAGAAAAAAAATCATTAAAAAAGAAAAAAAATCTAAAATATTTTTTTTTATCCTCAATGAATTTTTTTCGAATTTAGATAATTTTTTTATATTTTTGGACTCCTCTAGTGATGAGTAACCACAAAAGTAGCTAAAAATATTCAAAATCCCAAATAGGAAATTAGAATCAAGGCAGAATTAAGATTTTAACTTAGAGGTTGGCCAAATTAGCAGAAATAATTTTTCATCAAATAGAACTTTTATTGGATCTCCTCCTTCACAAATCCTAACCATGCATATTATTTTATATGTTTCCTAATTTTATATTGTTATAAAGCTGATGACTTGATATTTTTAATCATAATCACATAACCTAATCCGTAATGACTTTGGAGGTTTATGAATTAAATAAGGATTAATTATCATAAATATCATTTGTTCTTATCTTATTAATGGCAACTTGGTGGCGGCTCGGCAGATAACTATGTATAATGGTGGTGGACTAGATGATTTGAACATGTGACGCTACGTGGTAGTGGGGATTTAACTAACATTACCCCACTGCCGGCTCCTTGATTGGACCACAAGATGATAAAAATATACTATAATTATTAGCAGCGCTTCAGATATTTTGATATTTCCTTATAAAATTTTTATTATAAAAAATATTTTTAGATTTTTGAGTCTTTTAATATAAGTCATAAATCCGACTTGATGATATTCTTTTATAGCTAGTACATTATAGAAGAATAACATTTACAATTACTCGAGTCAGGTTCACTACCGATATTAAAGATTAAAATAATTTTTCAAGACTCTTTTTATAATAAAAAAATAGAATTATATATATAAAAGGACTACATAAAACATAATTAGATACATTAGAAATGAAATTGAAAAAAAATAATACATGAAGGACTAAAGGGACACAAGGTGAATATTTTAGGGATCATTGGCATAATTTACCCAACTTAAATTTTACCAGTTCACTTTAAAAAAAAAAAAACCAAACTAGTATAGCAGTATTAATGTTATGAAAAAAAAATAATCTGAAAACATAAAATTATGCAATTTTCATGAACGAGTTTTCATGTTTTGAAATTGTTGCACAATAAACTCGTGATTATTGATAATATTTCTTTGAATGTTTGTGACTAAACGAACATTCATACGCTAAGTTGTGCAATTTCTTTTTTATGTATTTGGACCCCAAAAAGCTTCTTTCTAGTACTTTTCTCGCTTTTGATCGGCTAAAAAAAATAAAAAAAGGTTTAATTTATTTGTAAGATCATAAAGGAATACATAGTGTAATGACTCGGATTTAATTTTTACCATATTATTCAGTTTTTATAAGTATTTATGATGCTTAATGATGTGCTTATGTGAGTGATGGAACGAGTATGGTGGGACTCGTGAATGACTGGGACCTTAAAGGAACTGTGGGAATTAAATTTAAGTCATTAATATGTTTTGGGGTTAAAGTGCAAAATTTATAACTTTTGAGATAAAATTAAAAAAGACTTAAGTTGAAGAGAGATAATATAATTATTTAAAAATTAGAAGAAACAAGTGTAATTTTACAACACAAGTTGGCGAGTCAGTAGTACACATGCATGTATGTGTGTATGTCTAGCAGAATTACTAGAATGTACCTAACTAAATTGAAGCTGCTGCTTCTTGCATCTTCTTTCTTAGAAGGAAATATACAGACTGGAGAGAAAGAGGAAGGAAAACAAAACAGAGAAAAGAAACTGTGAGAGAGAGGGAGAGGGAGAGAGAGAGAGAGAGAGAGAGAGTACGCAGAAGGTAATTTACTTTGTTATGAGTAAAAAAGTTATACTGCTTTTTTTTGGTTTGAGGTCTTAAAATCATGTGTATGTATGTATATGTATATATATATATATATATATATATCTCTTTAGAAGTTGTTTTGATTAATGGGTTCTTAATATTTAATTGCTAATCGTATATTTTTGCACGGATTATGCTCGGTGATTTGAGGTGATGCTATGGAAGGGTGTTTTGAGAGAGAGGTGAGTTTATAGTTGGGATTTATTTATGATGAATTTTAAATAAAAGAAAAGAAAAGAAAACATAGCATTTCGGAGCTTCTGTGAAGTTTCAATGGCAGTCAAAGCAGGAAATTATTCAATGTGGTCGAGCTTATGAAACTATCGTGCACCCTATTTGAATATTGGTTAATCAGATGAGGTTTTGACTATGTAAATAGTCATTTCCAATGTTTTTCATTGCTTTGAATCAGATTATAGGGTCAGTTTGGATTGTTTTGGACTAATTTCAATGTTAGAATGACG
>BRYE01000024.1:1275000-1277500 GCA_030159115.1 Actinidia arguta var. hypoleuca
AAATATATATATATATATATATATTTTTAGATTTTTTATTATTTTTTTAGCTGTCCAACAAACTCTGGTACGGTCGAGATTGGGAAATAGGCCGTTAAAGTAACCGAAACAGAACTAGGCGTCAAAGCATACCGTTTCTCTATCAATATGGTATGTACTGGGCAATACAGAATGGGTATAAGGAGAGAGAGTTCGGGATAAGGGTCATTAAAAAGTTCGTAGTTTATGGCCCAGAGAACCCAAGTCAAGGATAGTATGGACTGGACTTAAGTAATTTTAAAATTCATAGGCCGACTCAAGGCTCGATCTGTGACTCAATTCGAAGGCCTAACCTGTAGCCTAGCTCGTAACCCACCTCGAAGATATTATTTTTTTATAATATTTTATATTTTATATGTAAAGAATCAATATCTATAAATGATTTCACGTAATTACGCATTAATTTTTTTATATTTGATATTTTTAGTCTTTTAATTTAGAATAAAATATATAGTTTTAAAAAAAAATTATTTTAAAGCCCATATGTCCAGGCCTGGCTCGTGAACATAATCTAGACCTTATCTTTTTGGCTCAGTACCCAAGTCCGGCCCAATTCGTTGAACAATCAAATCCCATCAAGCCCGATCAAAGCACAACTTGGCCCAATAAAAAATGGATTGAGTCGGGTCGGACCGACCCATTGCCGACCCTTAGTTCAGGATGTCTTTGCCCAAAATAGCACTTCCGTTGATAAGTTGAGGAGTGAAGGTAATATTTTCATTTGTTGTGTGGTGAGTTTTTATATTATGAATAAAATAAGATGAGGTATGTAATTTGTTAATTTTTTTTTTTAATTTCCGTTAACAGAGTTAGGGATTGCAGTTCAATCTTAAACGATATAGATGTTTTTTTATATTTACTAATATATAAAGTTACATCGCATGTGAAATAAACTACCTATTTTTTACTTTCCCCGAATGTTTGGCTAAGTTAAGGGATTGTAGAGGAATATAATATTGGGCCCAACTTGGTCTATATATACCTAGCTTTACCCAAAACTAGCCCAACCATTACTGTATAATTAAAACAGACTTATTATTTAATCGATGGGGAATTTACAGCCCACTCCTCTTTCGAAACTAATTTTTCAACAAGGACTGTAAGATTTTATACATTTAGAACCTGTTTGGCGGACGGAGATGGTCCTAGATTTGGCCATCTCCCGGATTTCTTCTCCCTCCTCTCTCCTTCTCCATGGTTTGACATAATTTTTCTCTCCCTGATTTCTTCTCCGATTGACCTCCAAATCCATCCAAAAACGGATATGTGACGGACAGAGGTAAACCTGTCCGTGATCACGCGGTGTGTTGACTTGATGGTCAAATGACCGTTGTGCCCTCGGTCCCCTTCTTGCTCGTGGACCCTGGTCTCATATCTGTTCTTCAGAGAGAGAGAGAGAGAGAGAGAGGAATTTCAAGATTGGTGGGGGTTATTTTTTGAAGGGTGTGGTGATGGTGGTCAAGGAAGGACGGGATAGGGCGGTGGATCTTAATTGTGGCAGCGGATGATCTTGATTATGGTGTCGGCAGTGGCGGATTTGAGTTGAAGTGGTGGAGTTGGTTCCAGTTGTGGGCGTGGGGGTAATTCCAGTGGTGCTAAGGCTTGGGACAAGGGTTTGAATTTTGCTTTAGAGAGGTTGAGTTTGGGTGGGCTGGGCTTTGGAGAGGTTAAGTTGGTCCTAACCGTTGGGTTGGATTTTTTGGGTCTTAAGTTGTTATTGTTGTTTATTTTTAGGGGTGAAGGTAAATTATATCAGTGGTCTTTAAAGTCTTATATCGTATTAATTTTGGTCCCTTACGTACTATTTTTCTTAAATTAAATCCCCCCAAAATAGAATTATTTATTTTTAAATTATATACTAATATTTAAATTGAAAAGTTTTATTTTAATCATCTAAATATTAATTAATATATATTTTAAGTAATTAAATAAAATTATATTTAATATTAACAACTAATTAATGAAGTGGGGGTAATTTTTTCTTTTGATATCTTATTCTATCATATCCAACTTCTAAATCACCTTTCTTCAAAACACATCCAAACACCAAACTTCCCTCATTCCACCATTTAAGAATGGTGCCCCCCCCCCCTCATTTCAAATCCACCCTCAAATCTTCCCTCATTCCAAATCCATCAAAATCAAATCCTTCTGCCAAACGCCCTGTTAAGGATCATAAAAAAAAAAATATCGCACAGAAATTTCTCACTGCGAGTAAAAACTGAAAAAATATTGTTGCAGAAAGCAACAAAGCTATCAATACCAGACCAGTCAATGTACTTTTTTATCACTAGTACGGTAAGTACTGGTACTGGTCCGGTGCATTTCGGTGTAACGTTTCAAATTTATCGGTATAAATAATATATTTATAAAATATTTTAATATTTTTTTGGGTTTTGAAAAAAATATTTATATTTACTAACATTGGAAAGCCCTGAGAAATTTTTCAATCTCGCGCTTA
>BRYE01000024.1:1312500-1317500 GCA_030159115.1 Actinidia arguta var. hypoleuca
ATTTAAGGCACTCTCACCTCCCTCTGTGAAGATAAAGCTCTTGGTCCTGAAGGCTATACAACTTGTTTTTTCAAGAATACTTGGCCTATTACAGGTTTGCGTCTTGTAGCAATTGTTAAATCCCTTTCCATTTCTAGCAAGCTTTTGGGGGAGTTTGTATCACGTGGTTAGCTCTCCTTAGGAAGATCTATATCTGATCAAATCTTTTTTCACGCAAGAGCTTGTCAGGAATTACCATAGAAGTATATTTCTCCTACAGCTGCTATGAAAGTTAGTTTATGAAAGCATTCGATTCAATTTCTTCACATATCGCTTTAAACATCTTGGCTGCCTTTAATTTCCCATAGAAATTCAAGAAATCAATACAAGTGGTTGAAGCATGCATTACCATTTCTAAATACTCTATTTCAATTAACAGAGTTTTAGAAGGTTATTTCCCTGGAGCCAAGGAGTTAAGGCAAGGGGACCCTCTTTCCCCTTATCTCTTCATTTTGGTAATGGAGTTTTTTTCCAAGGATATTGCATCCTGAATAGTTGGGATTGGATTGGGCATTACCATATTTGCTTTGCAAACAACCTATTTATTCTCTTTTGTCCTAATTCTCATGATGAAATTTCAATCTGGTCTTGAGTGGTTCAGCCTAATAGAAATAAGAGTACAATTTTTACAGTTGGCTTTCCTGATTCTGAAATACCATCCCTTTGGGATTTACTGGCCTATCAGCCTGGCTCTCTCCCAGTCAGGTACTTCAAGTGTTCCCCTCATCTCTTCTAACCTCTCAGTTTCTGATTGTTCCCCTCTTATGATAAGAATATATATTGGGCAAACAAAACCCTTTCTTCTGCTGGGAGGTTGCAAATTATTAAGGCAATTCCATTTAGCGTTCAGGTGTTTTGAAGCTTGCATTTGTCCTGATCTGTTTGGGATCAGATTGAGAAACTGTTAAGGAACTTCCTACGGTCTGGAACTGAGAGTTACAAGCATTCTAATAAAGTTGTTTGGGAGGTCGTTTGCTGCCTAAGAATGAAGGTGGTCTTGGTGTAAGGAGAACAGTTGACTGGAACCATGCTATTATGCTGACACACATATGGGCAATTTGTTCAAGGTAGAAAGAAAATTTTGTGGGTTTAATGGAGCAAAATATATGTCATTAAGCATCGTTGCTTCGGACGACGAGCGTCCTATCTGGCTGCTCATGGGTGGGATGAAATTACTCAAGCTTAGGAAGATTGCTAAGACTTTTTTAAGTGCACTATTGGCGATGGTTCATCTACGTTCTTTTGGTATGATAACTGGCACCCTGCACGGCCATCGATCATTTGGGCTCTGGTTTTGCTCTTGCATACCTTTGTCAGTTAAGGTTTCTACCCATAATCTATGACAATTTTAGGACATGGTCATTCGTATCTCTTGATGAGCTTTCATTCCAACCTAATTCTCTAAACTCAGTGCAGATTAAATTCTCAGGCTCTGTTTGGTTCACTGGAATGAAATTCTCTAGAAATGGAATGAAGGTAAGAATGAACTTGGAACAGAATGAGATACGAATAATCAATCAGATTCCAATATTTGGTTATGTATAGAAATTGATTACAGCAATAGAACCACATTCCAATTCTTGTGTTTGATACAGTAGAATAATGTTTGTAATGGAATGATTCTATATTAAATTGACCGAGATACCCCTTATTCATGGCTTTTTTTCTCTCTTCAAAAAACCATTCAAATGAGATTTTGAGCAAAATGTCACTTGTTTTAAGCTGCCGAAATTTCTACGATACCCTGATTAATAATTCTTTTTTCTCCAAAAAGAATTTTATTTGACTAAAATACCCTATTTTGCATTGGAGGAAGGATCGTCAATTTAAAAAAATAACTCAGCCTTCCTGTTGGTCGTTTCCAAAGCATTTCAAGTTCAGCAACCAAATTACGTGAAAACAGCAAATCAAATGGTGGGTGTAGGTGGTGGCAGTGGTGGCTGGTGGTTTGGGGGTGGATGACAGTGGCAGGGGGTGGGTGGTTATAGGTGGTGGTGGACAGTGGTGGTGGTGGCGAGTGGGCAGCTGCAGTGGTGGTTGATGGTAGGTAGGTAGGTAGGTACTTTGGGCGTGAAAGTGATAAAGAATGGAGGCATTTGGGTCTCAATAAAAAGATGGACAAGAATGAAACCTTCCGTAAATTAAGGAATCACTATTCCTTAAAAAGAAGGAATAATAATTCCATTGGAATATTCATTCCAAACATTGGAATTATCATTCCATTCCAACTTCTCATTCCAACGAACCAAACAGAGCCTAAATTCCCTTCATGATACATAAACGTATGACAAATTGTAGAAAAGACAGCATGTATCCTGGTCTACGACACAGATGCCTCAGCAACTAGAAGAACCACAGGATAGGATTGCAAAAGCCTTTCTGTAACAACAGAATTTTTGTCGATTGTCAGGCACTTCATTGAATTATATTTTACAGAATATTGTTAGGTCTAACACAATACGAGAGGTGTTTACGAAACTTACATCATGTAATATGAGTTCTGTCACACGCATCTGATCAGCAATGCCACTATCGACAACAGTCTGAAAGTTTATGGCAATGAAACTTGTGAGTTATTACATACACAAGCTAAACATTTAATACGCATTTATACCGTAGTAACCAAAAAAATAACAGAAATGATAAGATAACTTCCATAGAGGTAAAAGGGATGAAAGGACCTGAAAATAGAAAAGATATAACATTGAAAAAAAAACATGATATTACATGGAATATGAAATAAGCAATATTGGTATCTGCCACCACGATCATAAATGGAAGAGAGGAGCAAGGAATAGGGGATGAGAATCATTGAAGAACAGAGTAGAGCCACACTATTTGTTGTGGTTCTCAGCAGGAATTATATTCATAGCTGGATGATGCCAGTGGACATTGAGGAGAATCCTCAAGCTGAGAGAGCTAGATTGTTTGGGTCATCGTGATAAAAATTTGGGGGAGAAAGTAGTCTCCAGCCAATGTTGCTGATATCGTTTTACCAGAGAAATTTGAAATGGCCCCAGCAAAGAAACAAAACTTTTCAATGAATATTTGTAAAAAACGGGGAGGTTTTGTCGCTGCTCGCTCCCCTCCCTCCCGCCTCCCCGCCACCCTCTTTTATTTTTATGTCTCTTTGCCCGACCCTTGAAAATAAACGTATTAAGGATAAATTACACTGAACCCCCTTTTATTTTTGTAAGTCTCTCTTTGCCCGACCCTTGAAAATAAAAGTATCAAGGGTAAATTTCACCTACCTCAACTCCAATGTTTCTCCCAAATAAAGATATATCTTTCATAATTTCAGAAATAATACTTATATCATTTATTTTTATAATTAATATCAAAACTTCTCTCAAATTTTATTTTTGTATAAAAATAACAAACTTAATTTTTTGATTTAGAAGTTAGAACTTCCCAAAATGACAACCATAAATTGCATAAGAGTAGAATCAATAAATACAAATCTTTAACTTCAAAGCTCTCGAACTCCCGAATATAATCTAATATAAGTTAAATTTGAAAAATAAAAAGAATGTAAAAGCAGTATTGGGAGGGGGAATAACAAAAGTGTCTTAGGTTAAAAGCTCTATTCAATAACGAGATTCTCCCTCTTTATATATATAGGCTAGGAGTGAAATGATCAAAATACCTTAGGAAAGTAGCCCTTCGTGTTGACTTTTGTGTTTCGCTGACATCTTCAACAAGTAAAAATAAAGGTCCGACCGGTCAAGCTTACTTCCTTTAATACTGGGTTTTTTTAAGTTCAACCGATTGGTCCATGGGGTCAATCGATTGGAGGGATGCCCTACATTCTATCTGCTCTGGCTCTTGATTGAAAAAATTCCTCAATCGATTGAGATGATACTTCTTGCACATTTGCTTGGGTAGACGAATTTCGCAACTGTTTGGATCACTTCTACCGGTTAGATTTTTTGCCTCAAACGGTTGGACATTCTCCTCCCAATAGAACTTTGGCCTAGGTTGATGCTCCATCCTGCTGCAACCAATTCCAAATCACTCGTGACTCAATTCCATCACCTATTCTGACATTCTTTATGCTTCGATTGACATACAAAATTATTCAACACACTTTCTTCAAATAACGATTAGTTATAACAAATAATATATACAAATGAACTAAAGTGCGATATAAATATATCGATAAATAACAATAAAACATATGAATCATACATCACTGTGATAAATTTATTATTTGAATGATCATTTGATAATTCATAACTTATATTTAAAATGTATATATCATTGATAAATTAATCATTTGAGTTATGATTACATAATTCTTAAATTAAATTTGAAATGTATATTGTTATAATAACTTTTTTTCTTATTTGAGTTTTTTTAGTAAACATTATTATAAACAATCATAATATTTATATGATTAATAATTTTATCACTTTTAAAACTTAAAATGCTATTCAAATATACAACCATAGCAAAATAAACACAAAAAGACTATAGGTTATTGATAAATTTATAACTGTTAAAATCTTAAATGTTATTATACTATACAACTATTGCCCATTTTTTTTATCATTGTTATATTTTATGGAAGTTAATATCATGAGAGAAAAAATTCATAAAAATACTAATATTTATTTGAATGATAAATTTATCATTGTTAAATTTTATTGTCAAAAAATTATTTTTTTATTCGTGTTCTATATGGATTTTGCTTGATAGATCTTGTTGAAAATATTCTAAAAAAATATAGATTTTATTAAAAATGATTATGTACAACCAAAATTATGACAATTTTAAATTTATAATACAAAACAAAAATGGAGTGTTACGTCAGCCTTCTTACAATGAATCTCCTCCGGAGGTTTTTGCGCACGTGATGGTGGATAATAATATAATCTTACTTAACAGATGACTTTATTGATTAACTGATCTACACGTGAGACTCAACCATAAATAAGTCCAATAAATAAGACATTAATGTA
>BRYE01000024.1:1357500-1370000 GCA_030159115.1 Actinidia arguta var. hypoleuca
CACGGACCATTTATAAACAAATTTGACATTTCAAGTCATCCTCCCAAATCCAAAACCTACCTCAATATCCAAACATATAACTCAAATTCAACCCTCAACTCATTTATTTCCATCTCTCATCTTTTGTAAACGTTATTGAAGTATGAGCACAAAAAACTCTCACACAGTAGACAACTAGGGGATTTGATATTAATTCAATTTTGCCAATTTAAAAGGAGTATAGCCAATTTGGATCACAACAACTCTATGTGCATAGTGGAATAGTGGTTGTCCAGAGATGGAAGTGAGAGTCGATTTGTTGTGGTGCTTATGGCGGGATTGGGACTTTCAATTTGGAGGGGGTTCGGTAATGGTGATTTTGGGATATGGGTTAACCATTTTGACAGTTGAAATTGTAGATGAAAACTAGTGCTTTGGGATGTGGAGGTGAGCGGTGGTTTGCAATGGCCCTAATGGTTGTATTTAGACCTTTGGGAGGATATAGGAAAAATAAATTATGTTTTAGAAATTTTTTGTCTATGGTCTAGTATTGGTTCTCTACTAACCTTTAGTATATATCACTTCTATGAATAATGAAAAGTCTTATTAAATTAAAAAATATTTGGACTGAGATCCATGAAACTAAGGTTTATGGATGAAAACTTATTATTGGACAAAATTATCCTCCCTTCATAACCTAAAATATAAAATATCACAAAAGAAAGAAAAATCAAAATAAATCTCACATCTCTCTCTACTCAACCAAACCACCATCACCGCTATAACCACTCTGTCACCGCCACCATAGCCACACCATTTTAGCCACCACAACCATCACCACCATAGTCACATCGTCACCATTGCCATTGTCGTGCTACACTGTCACCGCAACCACCGCGACATCACCACCACTATCATTGTCAAATATCTTTTGCTCTCTCACTCATATCTAAAAGTTAGAACACTGCCATGACATTCCACCACCACTGGACACCACAAGACCACACCGCTTCTCCGCCTTTACTACCGTATTGAAGTTGCAATTGCCATCACCACCGCATTTCTTTCATCTCTCTCTTAGATATAATATCTACAACGTTGCTAGGGCCTACGACCACTACCGCCTGTCTATACCGGTGTCAAGTCTCTTTCTCTCTTAAAATATTTTTTTTTGCATTTATTTCTTATCTGTTGTTATTTATTTTTGAAAAACACAATGGTGAACAATTTTTTTTTTGAATGAAAATTTTATTAAAAGTTCAAAGTTAAATTTATCTGCAACAGTTAAATTTATCTGTTTGAATAATCAAGTTTAATTATAACAGTTAAATTTATCTATTCGAATTATTGATTAAGTTTATGTTCGAATAATTAAGTTTAATTGTAACAGTTAAATTTATCTATTTGAATAATTAAAATTTTATAATAGTTAAGTTTATCTGTTTGAATTATTAGTTAAATTTATATTCGAACAACAGTTAAGTTTATCTGTCGAAGTTTGTTGTGGTAGAAAAATGGTTCAAAGTTTATAGTTAAGTTTTTATTGTTAAAAATGATATATGCGTGTGTGTGTGTGTATTGTAAGAAATTTATGGTGTGAATGAAAACCCAAAGTGGATTGAAATTATTAGCTCAAAATAGAGAAGATAAGCAGCCCAAATGACATCCATAATCATCCTTTAATGGCTACATTTTTTGGTGATTTAAACCCACTAATGAGAAGGTTATCGATGAGTTTGTAGCTGTGTTTATGACTTGCGGTTTCATACTTGAAAAATTATATTTTTAACTATAAAAAGAGGAATTGTTTAGATGAAAAATATAGAAAGAAAGTATAAACTTTATGAGTTTTAGAAAGAGACAGTCACAATAAGTTTGCTAAGGATGCGTAAGGAGATGTTCCTATGTTAGTGGTTCATCCATTTTATCTTGAGAAAAAGACGTCGAGTTTATTGAAAAATATATTCGGCAAATATAGAATTTTAAATAATAATTTATATGAATCAAAACAAATTATAATAAAACTGAATTTATAGTAAATAAAAATAATTAACAAAAATTGAAATTACAAAAAATATATATATACATATATATATATATACACACACACACACACACACACACACACACACACACACACAAACAAATAAAAAGAGGAAAGAAAAAGGAAATAAGAGAAAGAAACAAGACACTTTCGTTGGATGTTTGGTCAAATTTGATTTGCCTTCGAATACTGACAAAAACTGGGTTTGTGATGTTTGTCTTTCATGGTGTGCGTTCAAGGCAAACACCCTGTTAGAAAAGGTCTATATATTATTGAAGGATTTACAGAATCTGCAATATACATCGTTAGGAGTGTTTTTTTTTAGGTTTTTAATTTGCCGATCAATACCTTAAATTTCAGACCTACACCACCAGGACAATCGACGTCGATTTAGTAAAAAATATTAACCGTTTAATCAGAATTTTATATTTTTCATGTTCCTTTTGACGAGAAGGATTTAAAAATATAAAAATATAATTTTAATTTTAAAAAAAAAGTCATCAAAAAAATAAGAAAAGTCATTTTTGCTTAATAAATTAGCTATTTTCTTCTATTTTTTTAAAAATTTGAACAAAGCTTTTACCTCTTTAGATTCCTCTCTCGTTAAGATGAACCAAAAAAATATAATTTTTTTTATCAAACAATGAAACAAGATCACTAAATTAAAATAAAAAACTTAAAAATCAAAGTATCTAAAAAAATTAGTCCAAACAAAGCAAATTAGATTGCTTTTATTGACCCGTCGAAGGTTTACTATTTGAGCCGTTCATTTGTCGGCCATATCAAGAAAATTATTAATACAAATAATTAGATAGTTTGTATAATTAGGCCATATAATCGAATTACAATTGCCTTGAAAAAAAATGACAGTTCGTTTTTCTTCTAAAATAAACGGATTATGATCTTGTGTTTATCGATGTTAAATGAATATAAGTATTTTTTTGGTATAATGTTTTTTTTTTTATAAATTCTATAAAATCAAATCGTTAAGGTGGGTCCAACAATGAGTACCTAAGCAAATTACATATTAAAGTTCGTGTAGAGGACTGCCGACAAGAGACTGCTCCACTAGTCATTATCGTTGCAGAAAAACGACCAATTACGCGAACGGTGAATGCACTGTGCACAATTCAACGGGTCATTTTAAAGATGCCTTTCTAAAAAAAAAATTCACGCATTCGGATTCTCTTAAGTTTTTGGTCGGTAAAGTGATATTTAAAATGTATAAAATAATATTATTTTATATATTTAAATATTAAAATGGTATCGTTTTGATTATTAAAATAAAATAATATTTTGATTATAAAATATGCACTTTAAAACTACTTTACCAACCAAAAATTTTATAGGATCCGAACTCAAAAAATCACATAATTCATGCATTTAACTTTGTAAGTTTTTATTTTTTTCCCGGTTTAGATTAGTCTTGTAAATGGTTTAGTTTTGATCAAATCAAAATTTGAATCCGATCCGATTTCAACCACATTTGAATTTGATTTGTATTCGAAAACGGTAAATCTACTTATTTTAATTTAAGTCCAAACTCGACTTTAAAGGATATCTAATTTGAGGTCTTTTTTTCTCTCTTTTTCTTTTTCTTCTTTTTTTTCAAAAAAAAAAAACTACTAAAGGAAGTATAAATTTTTGAAATTAGAGAAAAAATTATAAATATTTCTTGGATCGAGTCTAGATACCCAAATCCAAGAAATATGAATAACCTGGATTCAAATTATATGAATTTTCGGATCAAATCCCACTCTCTCAATTCTCTCTATTGTCTTGCCTCTCACCACTTTTTCACAACTCACAACATATAAATTTCAATACCATATTCTCTCTTTTATAGACCAAATGAATGAGGTTGTAGATTTTCAATAAGATACTTAATTGTTATTCTATTCTATTTAGGAAAACATATACTAACTCAAGATTAGCTTTTAAAAGATAATCATTTTAAAAATTCTAGTTAATTCGAGAGTTTCATGGAACTAACTTGGTTTTGGCTCCAGTGGGTTGAACTCAACATAAATGACAATCAAAACTTTTCATTTGCCAACTTTAAGCGATGAGTTATTAAAATTTTGATAACTCGATATCCGATTTACTAAACCGACTCATCCAAGTGACAAACGATTCAATTGCGAACCGTATGGCAATATGGCATAATGTTCCAAATCAGAAAGACAAAAGAAAAGAATTGGGATACGTTACTTGTCAAATACGTGAAGAACATGGATTTGATTGGGTCTCATGCCCAGACCATGAAAAGCTTTCAATCTCAATGGCCCATAAAAACCTTTGACGCCCCTCACATCGTCAACTCATCACTCACATAAAGCCAATCCAAAAGGAGAGCTGCTTTTCCCCCTCCCGTGTCAGAAGCCCTCGGGATCCATCCCTTGTCCTCTTATAAAAATACCATTATATCCTCCTTTCTCTCCCCCTCTACTTCTCTCTCTCTAGTTTTTTTTCTCCAGTTTTTTGTATTTTTTTTTATTTAAAAATTTCATTAGTTTTGTAAAAAAATTATTAACTTTTAGATCAAAATTTTGTTACTTATCTGATTTTTTGATAAGAAGAATTAGAATTATAAAAATTTCATGTTATTTAACTTGATAAATTAGCTAAATTATTTGTCTTTAGTGAATTTTTATTTAAATTCACACTATATTTTTATTTTTAAAAGAAAAGTATAAAATTTTAATTAAACGGTGTAAAAAATATACTAAAAATAAAAAAAAACTCAAAAATTAAAACCGCTAAAAAGTCTCATAAAAAGAAAAAAAAACTAACCCAAACTTGGCCATAATAACTTAATTTTTTGCATTTTAATTATTTTTTTGTCTCATAAAAAATATAAAATACTATTATTTTTTTGTCTAAATTACTATTATTTAACTTTTTTTCGTAAAATATTTTTTATTTCTTCTTTGTTTAGAAATATTATACGAAAAAAAGTTATTACGGCCAAGTTTGGGCTAATTTTTTTTTCTTCTTATGAGATTTTTTAGCTGTTTTAATTTTTTAATTTTTATTACACTTTTTACACCGTTTAGTGAAATTTTATACGTTTCTTTTAAAAATAAAAAATTTTGTGTGAATTTAAATAAAAAGTCACTAAAGACAAATAATTTAGCTAATTTATCAAGATAAAATAACATAATTTTTTTATAATTTCAATTTCTCTCGTCAAAAAATCAGAGAAATGCAAAATTTTAATCTAAAATTTAACAAACTTTTTACAAAATTAATAAAAAAAATTTAAAAATTTAAAAAAAAAAACGAGAGAAAGAGAAGTGGGAAAGAGAGAGAGGGGACATAATGGTATTTTTATAAGGTGACAAGGGGTGGGGTCCGGGGCGTCCGACACTGGAGTTAGGAGAAGCAAATTTCATCCAAAAGTCGTGCAATAGCTCAAGACCGCCAAAAAGAGAAAAAAGGGCAATTACACTTTGCACCTTTGCACTTTACACTCTTTATCACTTTGCACCCTTCACTTAGCTCAAGACCCCCAAAAGAAAAGAAGGGCAATTACACTTTACACCTTTCACGTTACACTCATTATGACTTTGCACCTTTTACTTCTAATTGTAAGCGACGGATGCTAAATATAATGAGTATAAAGTATAGGAGTGAAAAGTATAATTTATCCAAAAAAAAGAAGTTCAAGACCCAAAATTGAATATACTAAGCAAAATCTAAAGCAATTGCTAGCTTATCCTATTATCCTACTGCTAAAGATTTGCGTAGCCTTAACACCGGACTAACGACCACTTTGCACCCTTGCACTTTGTATTAAGTCTCACTTTGCACTCTTTACTTTCAATTTAAAAAATCTTCCCTTCACACTTTCGATCAAGTTTCAATATCATCTCTCCCTCCATATGCCATTAGATTGGTGGATAGAAAGAGACCACGTGATTTAAGGGCATATATATCATTCCAGTCTACTTTCCCGCCAAAAACAAGGGTGATTCTATTTGGACCCACGGAATTTCTCTATAGTCCTATTTTTTTAATTTTAAATAAATTTTACTGAGATTTTTGACAATTGCAACCACTCCTCTATAATTTTTGAAATAGCCACAACATTTCTTAATTTTGAAATTATTATTTAAAAATTCATTTCAGCTATTTTTTTTTAAATTTGACAAGATTGTCCTTAAATTTAAATATTCTACATTTCTTTTCTTAATACACCAATTAAAATGAATAAACACTCTCTCTTTTTTTCTTCTTCTAAAAATATAATTCATTCGTAAACTACACCATTTTTTATTTTTTATAAATAAATAATTTTGCAAAAAAATAATCTAAATTATTTACTTTTTAAATACTTCTAATCAAAGCGTACTTAAAAAAATCTTTATTATCTAAATTAATTACAAAAATAAAGGCAATCTTGAGAAGAAAAAAAAAAATGAAAGCTCAAAAATAACGTCGATCTTGGCATTTTTGTCAAGAAATTAGCTGATAAAATCTTGATAATAGTTTCAAATGTAAAATAATTAAGTGTTATTCAAAAAATTAAGAAAGGTAGCCCTGTATTTGTTAGAAACTTTATGACAGGTTATTGATATTTACCAAAATAAAAAAATGGGAATAGAGAGAAACTTTTTGGGTCCAAATAGAATCACTCCAAAAATGGCCCTGTGAGTCACATGACCTATATAAGGCATCATCTTTCTCATTTTTCACATAGGAAAAAAGAAGACAGAAGCAGTGCAAAAAAAACTTTCCATCCATCATTTTAACGACGTATGGAGGGAGGAGGGACATTGTGACTTCACCGAAAAATATGAGGGAAATATTTTTCAAATTGGAAGTGAATGGTACAATGTGAGACGGAGTGTGCAGGGGTGCAAAGTGACATTTACCCCAAGACTAATTAGGAAACTAACATAAAACTATACAAAGCAATACAAGATTTATGAGATTCACTCCACCCAATGCGGGTGACATCCAAGGTTGCTACAACTATTTCACTTCATAAATGAAGATGAAGAATATAAGTTCATACGAAGATGCCATATACTACAATATATAATTATGATTCCACGTCAATCAAAAATTACTAAAATATATACCCTTATATGTCTGCAAATTAACCATATGACTTGTCAAGTAGTACTGTTATTAGGCTCCAGACTCATCTATAAGAGCTATTGTCCTACTATCTTTCATATGCATACATATATCGCGTGTTATAAACTTCCACTAAAACGACAAGAGCTCACCTCAAAAAGCTTGTTATAGAATAGCAATAGCTGATATGAAAATATGATTTTTCCCATCCAAGAAAAAACCTGATTCTAGAGTTGTTTTAGGGGGACTGACAGGCGCCGTGGGTATTGAATCCTCAAAATTCCTCCAATGCCTAACTGGCTTGGACCTCAAGCTGAAATCTGTATTTTATTTAAGAAATGGTTACATTCGGGTGGAAATAATGAAACCCTAGCTAGCTCCAAAATGAAAAAAAAAAAAAACTTTGACCTATCTAACCACAAATGTATACGGATTTTCGTTGATCTAAAGTAGAATAAATCTTTCTCAACTTCCATATTATTGGTTAGAAGTTCAAAAGAAATGCCAAAGTAGTTTCTTAACATGAATGGTAGAGGAACCTTCTTAATATACACCACTGAACTTGAGAATTTGATACAATATTTAGCAATTTTTGGTACTTCCCGAGGCTTATTTCATTTTTCTGTGTGTTATTTTTTTTTGTTCTATAGATGAGGAGCAGTACAGGATCACTGTTGAACTTGGCCGATCTTCGATTGTCATATAATGATAGAACAGATTCAGTGATGTGACCCTTTAAGCTTTTTGGTTCTTTATTGTGACGTTTGCTAGGAAAATTTTAATAAAATAGTATGAAAGTAAATTTCTACTAAATTAACTTGATGTTGATGCAAGGAAACCATGATGTTTAGAATCTGGAGTTTTCTCCTAAACCAAAGATTCTTCAGTTCTACTACATGTCAACATCGCGTGAATTGTGGAGGCTAGACAGTGTTTCTCGTCCACCAATTTATGCATTATTTACTGAGAAACTAGATGGATCATCAACTATAAGGGCATTGAGGCCCGAGGTAATGTACTACTTACTACTGTTTTCGTGAAATGACATCTCATATTATAGAATGCTTTATTACGTTCTTTTCTGTTGATTATGCATCAGATGTTAGTTATTTAAAATGCATCCAGTGTAGTTCCTAGTTGTTTAGAAGTTCGATAAGAGGCTTAAAGCATGACATGGTGCACTAGGAAATCAGCTCACGAGGGGTGGACTTGGAAGTTATGTTTGTACCCAATAACCCCTCCAAAGACACCAATTTAGCTGGACTAATACTATTGGACTTGTTGTCACCTTTTTCTTCTGCCTATAGACAAAGCTGGAGGGAGGCTGAAAGGCTTCATTGGAGCAAAAAATGAACATTTTTGAGCAAGGAATCTTCATTTGAATGATTCACGATCCATATCATTATTCACATTGAAACTTAAAATGGTTTCCTTTTGAAATTCCAATAATTGCAGCCGTTTCAGTATGCTAAGGATACCACAATGTCTGTTTCTACTTCTCCAATACGGATTGACCATCACCACCTCCCCTTACTCGTGACGTGTAAATCCATCCCTTCCTATGTTGCGCCATTCTAAGATAGATCGGAAAGAGAGACTAAATTGACCAGTAATGACTTTCTATGGGATCGCGGGCCTATTTATTAGCGCCTAAACTTTTGTTGGTATCCTATGTCAAATCAAGAAATATCTTATTTGTAATGCAAAAACATATTGTCGCGAAGAATGAGATGTGGGGTGGACATGTAAGGGAGCATGACTTTTTTATGGGCAGGTTAATGAGGTGTGGCTCTCCCTGCGCCTTCAGGTATGTCTAACAAATTCAGAATATCTAAGTCACCACTTAAGGTTGATATTCATGAAACTTCTAGGCCCCGTTTGAGTAGCTAAAAAAACTAAGTTTTTCACTTGTTTTTTAAGTAAAGTAGAACAAAAAAACAAGTTTGTTGTTTGGGTATCTAAAAACAGTAGTTAGTTATTTTTTGTAAACCTATCTCAAACACACCAAATAAAACTTACAAAAAAACCCAACTGGACAGCAACAAAAATTTATCCTAAACAAAGCAAAAAGAACTTAGTTAAAATTTAAAAAAAAAAAAACTTAACTCAAATGAGCCCTAGTTTTTAAAATTTCATTTTTCACCCTTTATTCTTGACTGCCTGTTGCGCTATATATTTTCAACTAGCTGCGATTATTAGTAACCAGGGAATCCCCATAGTTATTAGCAATATTTGTCATCTCATTTGTTGCTGTCATGGATGTTATTGGATCTCAAGGCAATTTCCCTGTTAAGGACCTATTGAGTTTTAGAATGTAACTCAAATATATGCCATCTTTGCCAGCTGCATTGAAAGATGTCAGTTTCAAATTGCCCGGGGCATGCAGGTCAGTGCATCTATTTATTGCTTGATAGATATAGTTTTTTTTGTTTTCCCTGGAAATTTATGAGTATATCCGTCTTGAACTAAAATTCATTCCAATTGTTAAAATTCTTAATGCACAATAGATTTCGAGGGTGAGATTGGACTATAAGTAATGTAAGACCCATTTTAACCATTCAATTAGACTCTGGAGTCGTGGACTAGTCGTCCATTAAGATTGTGAAATAATGCCAGTTTAGGCGTAAATTGAAATCCACCCACTTAGGCGTGAAGTGGGTGGGCTGATTTGCCCAGATTTCAATTCCTTGGTGTCCGAACAGACCCAGCTGATTTAAAGACCAGATTTAAAATCCAAGTATCCAAACGGAGAGGATTTTTGTAATACTTTGATGGCTTTTTCTACTGCTACACACCAAGGTATTCTCGGAACATCTTTGGTCTGTGTGAATTCTCCATCTTTATGCATATGCTTGACTTTTATCTCTTCATGCGATCCTATCTCGTTAGTAATTCAAACCTCGATCAAACGAACCCACAAATTCCTTCCCCTCAGATTTTCTGAATTGTTGCGTGGTGAAGGAATGTGGTGTAAGAGAGTGGCACTGGTTTTGCCCAAACGTGCTTTTATTGGATGATTCGGACCCTTTTGCCAAAACTTGACTTTTTCCAATCCACAGGCATTCCAATTTCTGACCTTGCCAAGATTCTTTCTTCAAACCCAACTATCTTGAAAGATAGACTCAAGAACAAGCTCATCCCTGTTTACAATGATCTGAGACGATACGTGTGGAGTTGCGGGGATGATAGGAAATCGAGCGAAAACAATAGTGGTGGTCGTCAAGCGGATACTGGTGGCAAGAAACTGTTCATGGATATTTGGAAACAATTGACAGAATATAATTGTTCCCAAAATTGCAGTTCTGAGAGAACGTGGGGTTCCTGCATCGAATATACAATTCTTAGCAACTCATTATCCGTCTGTGTTGCTTCGAAATGCGACAAGTTTGATGATTCTGTGAAGGAGGTTATAGAACTGGGAATCAATCCTTTGTAAATGACGTTTGTCAGTACGCTACAAATGATTGACTAGATTCAGTAAATCAAATTGGGAGCGAAAAATTGAAGTTTATAGGAAGTCAATCCTTGGATAAAACTGAAAAGGAGGTCTTAGAAATCGGAGTCAATCCTTTGAGATCGACGTTTGTCGACGTCCTGCAAATGATGATATTGGATTCCTGGCAATATAGAGTGGTAGGAAGACCATCCAACAAGTTAGCATATTTACGTGAGATTCATACACTCAAATGAATCTAAATTATTCAATCTTGAATTTTAAAAAATTTTCTTTGTCCAAATTCTAAAACTGTAGAAATTCTCATAAAAGAAACTTTGTGCAATAGAGTATCACTGGTTTTGCCCACAAACGCTAAGGCCTCGGGTGACTTACCCAAGACAAACTTAGGTCGCACGTTATTACATTTTCTGGAAATCCTTCTCATCTAAGAGACGAACCACCAATGAACAATCTTTCATTCTGTCTCATCTCATTTCTTCGTGTGGGTTGTCCCCAGAAACCGCTCTTTGTTTGTCTCAACTAGTGCTGCAAATTGGGTTGGGCCCGATGAGTCCACCCAGCATCCAATTCAGAATGACACGGGCTGAGTTAGTTCAATCCGGCCTAATTTATACCTCTAGTCCCAACACGTAAATTTTCTCAGCAAACCAACCAGATTCAATTCTTACCGTTATGAGGAATTATGGATTCACCTATAGCCATATCTCCAAACTAGCTCAGATTTGCCCAAATGTGCTTTTATCATATCTCAAAATACTCTTTTTTGCCCAAATTTGAATTTTTCCACTCTTTAGGTTGCGTTTGGATCAATAATTTAGTGTAAAAGAAAAAAATATATAGATAATCCATTAATTCTGAAAGTTGAATCGTCTGTCTAACTTTTATGTTTTCATTAACATTTCCTTATTCCAATTACAACTACTAAATTCCTATAATCCAGACAAAGCCTAAATGAATATGAAACACAAACCAATGACTTTTCGAAGACATTCGGCCCGTGGCTGAACAGTTCACCCCCTGATTTGCGGATCACCAATCAACTAGCATTGATTAATGCTATTTTAGGAAATGCATTCTTTAAAAAATTGTATTTTAAAAAGTATTTAGAAAATAAAATGTGAACTAAATTTATTTTAGAAAATAAAATTGAATATGTACCAGACAAATTTTTTTATTGGATATTTTTTCTAAATATATAAAATATTTGAATAATGCTATAATGTATTTACATATCATACATGACATCATACATAACACCAATCATATTATTTGATAATTTTATATAACACGTTAATTAATATTTTTTTTAATAAAATGAGATATTTTTATAAATTACTAACCTTAATCTACTATCATCAAGGCCCAATTTGGGCTTGTTTAAGTGCGTTAATTTAAATGCTTTACTTTGAGATAATTTTATTTTACATATTTTTTTACTATTTATTAAAAAAATTCACACTTTTCGATTCCTCTATGTGACGAATTTAAAAATATAAAAAAATAATATAATTTTTAAAAAAAATCACTAAAGAAAAATATATGTGTGTTTACTTACCTTTAGTATGGGCTTCATATTTTTTTTGTTTTTTAATAAATTTTTGTTAAAAAGTAAACTAATTTTTTATAATTTTAGATTCTTCTCGTCAAATTGAAAAATAAAAAATATAGATTTTGATCTAATAAGGAAAAAAAATCGAGACATAACATTCCCACATTATTTAAAAAATACTACAACGAAAAATAATCGACTTTACTGAATTAGCCAATCATAGAGTGTAATCATGTTTATTTACTTTTATTTGTGAAAAATTATCGGTCCCACTGCTTTAAAATGGGTCCACTCCACTATATAAAGTGAGGCCCACCTATTTCTTAGGTCTTATTCTTATGATACACTGTGAAGCACGCTATCATTGCTCTTGTTGGACCCCACAA
>BRYE01000024.1:1422500-1425000 GCA_030159115.1 Actinidia arguta var. hypoleuca
TCTTTTCCAAATTGGGATCCAATAAGAAGAAACTCTGAATTTTCTTTTGAAAAATGGAAAATAAGTTTTGGAAACACCCGGCCTCTCTCACAAAGGTGGCGGGGTCCACACTACATGTTGTTATTGTGCAATGTGGGGCTCACTGTGGACCCAACGACAGGATCAGATTCGTTCATTTTGTAGGACCGTAAAGTAGAGTATTCATGAAAAAAGAAAAAAACAAGTTGATTGGAGATCGTTAACCACATAGTCATACCACATTTGTCATACAATTCATTTTTAAAATCATAATTTCAGTCGATTGGTTCAAGAGAGATATGACCCGATCATGTGGTTACTGATGTTTAATCAATCTGATTTTTTTATTATGAATAATCTATTCGACGAAACCTATTGAATAACAGTTCTGAACACATTTTGGACCCACGGTGATCCCCATATTTAGAGTGGGATTTCATTTGTTCATTTTATATTTAGAATATCTTTCAAATTACTTATGTTGATTAGATTGCAAGAACATGATGGTAGGCCCTGATTTTGTAAAGTTTTTATAATATTTCTGTGGATGCTGACTCTGAGGTAAAATAAAAATAATTTGGTAAAGATGGTTGTATGTTTTGCATTTGGGGACAAGGGTTCTGGTGATTCCCTTATTTGGATTGGATTGCTGATGTAGTTGGAACAAGAATAAGAGAACAATTTCCTAAGTGTTTGATATTGTTTCTGTTTTCTCGAGAAAAAAATAATTTTAAAAAGTTAAAAAAACCTTGTTATAAAAATTGACATTTTAATATTTTTCAATTTTTTTTTTTGAATAATCATTTTAATATAACTTCAGTTATATCAAACACACTCTACGAATGTGATACTCAAATAATTATACAAATTAGGAAGTACATTTTTTAACTAAGTAAAAATTTGATTCCGCCATATGACAATTTTGCGTTACTAGTGAGATGGAAAATCATTTAAGAGTAAAAAAGAAAAGGGTTTCCTTAGTGTGTTTGGATTAAGGATTTGACGAAAGAAAAAAGAAAGAGAAAAGTTAAAAGATTTAACGGTTCAATTTGATCATTTTTTTTTTACTTTTCTTTCCCTTTACTTTTGTTTGTACTCCACAAATATCTCCTTAAATGCTTGATCCAACCGTTCAGACAATTGAATCATATACATTTTTTATTTATATATTTTTTTTTTCCACCAAATCATTGATCAAAACACAACCTAATAATATTAATATAAATGGATTCTCACGTAAAATAGCCAAGTTATTTATACGGGAAGTGGTTAAACCCTACCATGATATAGAATAATTAAATAAATATAAAAAATTATCAAAAAATAGAAAATTGTATAGTTAAGCACAAATCTATAAACTACAATCCTAAAGTAGCATTGCAGAAAAGACCTAGTAATTAACAACACAAATCTTTGCGGACATACACGATGGCTCGTGTCACGGCAAAGCAATGAGTGTCAATGATTCGATTGGGCTGTTTCCAGTCAACCCACTAAATTTGGGCCTATTCCGAGCTCTTTAGAGAAAAATACCATTTTACCCCTGGGCCCATTTTTGACTCCAAATTTGAATATTCAGAGGGTGTTTGGTATAGTTGAAATTATGTTAGAAGTTGAAAAGTTTCAAAATGAAATTTTTAAGAATCAGCTTTTTTTCAACTTCTGTAAGTTATTTTTGGCTCAAAAACAAAAGCATAATCTATGCCAAACACTTTATCACAACTTTTAAAATAAAAAATATATATATAAGTTACAGTTTAGAAGTTATACATGATAGCACTCAATGCCCTAAAAACTCTTCATAAACTTGTTCCATAAACAAGGAATTATGGCTTATTATGATGTATACACACATCTAGAAAGAGATTATTTTCTCTTCGATTCTCATAAGGAATATCAGAATTAGTCAATTTAATGGTTCGGCTAACAAGTTATCAAAAAAATAAATCTAAACTCATATTATCGAAAAAAAATCTGCTAAAATAACCAAATTGAATGGCTACTTCTTGACATAATGGACCACTCTCTCTTTCTCCACCAGGCACAATTCACTTCCCATATATATAAATGAATAACTTGTTTATCCTAAATAACTATATTATATATATATATATATATATATATATATATATATAATATAGTTATTTAAGATAAACAAGTTATTCATTTATGCATTATTACTGAATTATATATATATATATATATTTATGCATTATTACTGAATTGCAAATAATTTGTTTTGACCTATTAGGGATGCATAAATGACTGCACACTTTATTGACATAAATATTTGCCTGCCCTGATCTTGTGGATTGTACCATTCTTGCCCTTGTACCTACGCCTAACCTTCTTCCGAGGTTTTCATGTTTTTTTTTTTTTTTTTTTTTGGGGGGGGGGGGTTCGGGGCGGGGGCGGGGTTGTTTAAAACTGCATTTCATATTCATATAAGGGGTGGTTGGAGGCTATCATCATCCTAAATTTT
>BRYE01000024.1:1430000-1440000 GCA_030159115.1 Actinidia arguta var. hypoleuca
TTTGATGATTATTGTCTACTAACTGTTATGATGAGTGGTGGTGAGTGAATTGAGAGGAATGTAAGGATGGTTGATTAATTTCAATTATCTTTTTAGTACTATAAATGAGAAATAGATTGTGAATGTTGTTGACTAGTGTGTTTGGTGTCGTTTTGAAACTTTGGTCATTGATAATTGTATATTATTCGTATATTGACAGTGTATGCTTATATAAATAAAATTTATAAATTTATGGGCCATACCCATATGCTGATACCCAAAAAAATATTCGTATAGTTACATGATTTGAGAATGTTTATTTAAAAAAAAAAATTACAAGCATGATTTTAATAATAAATCAAAGGATTAAATACTTTAATGGTTGCTAAAGTATGCTTTCTATGTTAATTTGGTCTTTGATATATATAATTTCTTAATTTCATTTCAAATTTATTCAATTCATGTTTAAATAGTTTTTAGCTGTAATGTTGTTTAAATTTATTAACGAAAATAGGGATAATTTTGGTAAAACAATTGTGAGAGACCAAAGTGATACAAAATACATACATAGTGTATCAAGTTGGTGTTTAAATGGTCTGTAATTGAATATTTATTAGAATTCTAAAACTATAAACAGGTAAATTTAGAATAACAATAAATAAAAAAAACCATTCCCCTTGCCAAAAAATAGGACTTTAGGCTCTTTTGGAGAAAAAAATCTTTTGTCAAACTATTCTATTTTCACTTGTGTGAGCATAGAGAGCAGTAGATAAGAAAACAAAATAAAAAAGAGTTAAATCATGTGATAAATTTATATACATATATATTGTTAACCAAATAAATATTTTCTTATCGAAATAAAAATAAATAAAAAGATGCCTGAATAAGGAAACATTTGAACACGAATTGGATACGTTGGGGGTGACACTGGAACATTAAATATATTGGAGACCAAAAATTGGCACATGAGACATACTTTTGGGACCATTAAAATATTTAACCCTAAACTAAAAGATATCAATGTTGGATTAATTTAATTCTTTGTATAAATAGTATGCTCAACAAACTTTACAAACAAATTTTTATTATAAAGATAGGTCAATAATAACGTTGTCGTAAAGGCAAAATGAGGCATTACAAGAATCCCAAATCAATTAATCCTAATTTCCTTTTCATTTTGGCTAAGTATAGTTTTTAGCGGGTGGCATTTGATAAATGGGTGTAAGAAGCACGAAATAACCCAAAAAAAAAATTTGATATATTTTTTTATATATTATCAACCGTTCTAAGAGCATTTTTTAACATTTTCCTTGATAAATTTACTAGGTTATTTTGCAATCATTGTCCTTAATCAGCCAAAGAAAGTGAAATGCCAATGCATCTCATCATGAGTGAAGGATTTGTATGCCAATTTTTGCCATGGTGTCCTTTTTGTGTTGGTGACAGGTAAAGTGGTGACAAGAAAAGAATTTAAGGAAATTCAAGTTTTGGATGCTCTTTCATGAATCATTGGCTTACAAGTGATTGAAAAGTAAACTAGAAAGTGATATCTCGATCAATTCTCTAGAGAGAGAGTAATTAGAATTTTGGAGAAAAGTTGGATTATTTTTCTTGTTTATCTTTGCAAAAAAAGAAAAGAAAAGAAAAAATAACTTTTGAGTGATGTTTTTTTCACTCTAATTTTTACCGAGTATACTTTATTTTTTATCCTTATTATGTAATGTTATAATAATGCCTTTAATACTTTTGTCAATTAACAAAATTGCCTCACTCCATGGCCTTAAGATTTTTATTTCTTTTCTAATTTTGAGGGTTCGTTAGTTTATGTATTTATTCAGAATTGACATACTAAGGACAAGTGTAAAAATTATTTACCCAACTTTTTCTCGTTTGATTTTGTGAAAAGCTTTTTATAAGTATAAAGTGCATGTTTAGCAGAACTTATAAATTTGTTCTTTGTGCCAGCGTGTTTTGTATAACTTTTGTTTTTAGGCTAAAAATAACTTACAAAAGTTAAAAAATAACTGATTTTTTTGAAGCTCCATTTTAAAGTTTTTCAACTTTTATTTATGAATAATAAATTCTAACATAAGTTAAACTACATCAAAAAACCTCAAAATGGAAACATACCTGAAACAAAAGCTTAATTAGTCCAAAAAAAAATATAGTATGAAAAAATGGCAAATACTGCTTATAGAGCTGAATAAGATATTTGTAGAAAAATCTTCCAAAATTTTAAAAATAGCAGCATAAAGTATCAGAATATTTCGACCCAGCTTTTTTTTAGATATTTTAAGTAATTATTTGGTTGTTTTTTTTCCGTCTTTATTCAACTTTTCTTTACAGTTTCATCAAAATCTTATGTTTTTCGGCCTCTCGTGAGAAGAAAAATCTAAAGACAACTATTTTGTTCAAATATAAAAAATGCAATAAAGTAAAAAAAAAAAAAAGATCATTTGTCAAATAAAAAAAAAATTGTAATTAATGATTTTTTCCCCTAAATTTGATGAAATTTTTTATATTTTCAGACTATTCTCGTCAATTGCAATCGAAAAAATATAAATATTTTACTAAAAACGAAAAAACTCAAACACCAATAAAACAACTATTTCAAAAAAAAAAAAAAAAAGCCTAATGGGGCTTAAGGCCACAATGTAACAAGCAATGATATGACTGATTTTATACACTATCAAGAGAGAGTTCATAAATAATTTGTTACTAAAAATCTTTGCTCTCTGTCTCAATTTTTTTTTTTTTTTTTACTATTCTCGACATCTAAAAAAATCGTTTATATTTTTTAATTTATATTATTTTTTGATGATTTTTAAATCTTTGTACACAAGAACTAATAGAAGTCGTTTAATTTGTGCAATTTATCTCAAAAACTTATTCATAAAAATATATTATATGTTGATTCGATTAAAAAACACGAATGCCAAAATATCTATATTATAAATCATTACTTATTTTGAATCTCAAATCTATATTTCGCTATTTACTGTTAAAATTTATTTAAGTTAATCTAATGACTGAGATTTCACTTGAGATTATTTTTTTCCTCTTAAAACTATCACTTACTTCTTCTCAAAAGGTGTGGGACCCACATAAGTTTTTATCTAATAAACACAAAATAATTAAAGATGGGCATATATTTTACCCATTGAATCATTTTTTTAGTAGGACCCCAACAAAAAAATAAAACATACATTTCTTTTTCTCTTTTTTTTTTTTTACTATTTGATCAATTTTTTACATTGTTTTAGTTATTTTGACGATAAGAGTCTAAAAATATAAAAAAAATTATTTAATTTAGAGATAAATTTTATTTATTTATTTTTAGTAAACTTTCTCGAAAGTTAGATAAACTCTTTCATCAAGAAAAATAAAAAATATATATAAAATATTGATTAATTGGTGAAAAAAATTACTAAAGACAATAAAAGGTAAAAATAAAGCGGATAAAAAAATTTACCTTAAATAGAAAGGAAAGTTATTTTCATACGTCTATTTTTTTATTTTTATTAAAATTAATTTATTCAATAATTATAATAAAAATATTTGAGTAAAAATAAATATTGAAATAAATTTATAATAATAATAATAATAAAATCTATAATATAAGACACGCATATTTTTAAATTTTGCAAACTATCTATATTATAAAATACAATTCATTTTAAATCTCACTTTATATCTAACGTTTATAAAACACAACTCTTCGTATATGAATGCAATGTATCTTTTATCTGACGTTTATATTTTATTTTATTTTTTTAGATTGTAAAACTTTATTGAGTACGTCTAAGAGATAATTTTTTTTTTTACGTAATACCCGTAGACACAGGCAATTACTGATGATAAATAAATTGGGACGAAGGGAGTAGCACGGGACTGGCCAAAAGTGTGGGTTAAGAATTTGGGCTGAAGGCCCAAACAACACAATGTAAAGAAAAAAGTATTTATTTCAACATCTAAATGTGGCCCAAATGACTCCTGCTAGTTGAAGCCCAATTCATGCCAATCACAACCCAAAATAGAAAAATAAAAACGAAATAATATATATTTTTACTCGGTAAATTAACTTCTTCTTTTTTTCCTCTAGTACTCTCTCCGTCCTAATTCATTTTTCTTTTTTGACACTTGTGTCCTTTAATTGGATCAATAAATAATATATAATTTGAGATTTTATACACCGATCAAAAGATCTCACTTAGTTATTATATTCAAAGTTTTTGAAATAAAAAATATAAATAATTTTTAATGTGTCCAAAATAGTGAAAATAAATAAATAAAGTGGATCGGAGGGAGTATTTTTTCAAATTTAAATCATTTTTTTTATAATTTTAAATTTTTTCTTGTAAAAAAGCTAAAAAAAGAATAAATTTAAGTCAAACAGTGAAAAAATTAATTAAATACAAATAAAAAAAATCAAAACAGTTAAAAAACAAAAACAAAAACAAACATTCGGACCTGACAACTCAAACAAGCATTTTTAAATCTTTTGGGCTTCGTTGGTGCTACACAGTCACTTATTTAACCTATGTCTAGCAATCGCACATAAACACATGGAACAAACTCACATTTTTAGTACTGAGTACGGTACTCCCAAGTTTATACTTGTTTGACACAGTTTAAAAAAAAAATTATTTTTTGTTTTAAAAATTATGTCAAAGTGTTTGACACATCTTCTGCTTATATTTAAATAATTTGTAAAGTCTGAAAAAAGTTGCTTCTTGAAAATTTTATTTTATTTTTTATTTTTAATTAAACAATTATAATATAAATTCATTTATACCAAATACTCGATTTAAAAAGCTACCAACAAATTTTTTTGATGAATATCCAAATGACTAACCCCTTCAAAAAATTTAAACATATAATTTGTAAGTCACCTGACTACCAAGACCTGATAGAAATATTTGGTTTGATGTTGAACTCTTATTTGCATATTTTCAATTCTTACATTAGGTCGATTTATATGAAGTTTTGCCTTGATTTTTAATAGACATTCACTTGTGAAAGTTAAAATTAATGTCCGAAATTAATTTATCAAGTGGACCGAATATTAAATAATAATAATAATAAAATAATTTATCCGTTTTTTTCGCTAAATCAACTCCAAGAAACTCATTTTTTTTTTCTTGCTTCATATTTGTTTTGTTTTATTTCCACATCACATGGAATAGAATGTCCCCGCTGTCTTTTTGGGCACCTTTGGTCCTTTTGCCCATTTCATTGGACCCCACCACCAAAAAACGTACATGACATCCAGCTAATACACTACCCCATTACAGATCTATTTAGTCCTTTGTTTTTACACTCCACACCCATTATTTTAACCTTTTTAACCATTTACCACCAAAAAAAATAATTAAAAATCTATTATATTTAGCCAAGTGGATTCGTTTGATTGGTAAAAACTTGAGATTTCAACCATTATGTCTCAAGTTCAAACCTTTCAAATAGCCAGTTATTTGACCATTTAAGCACAAAATAAGCATATGCTAAACACTAACCATCCAATTATCTGAGCATTTAAGAGCAAAATAAACATATGCTAAACACTTGCCAATACTTTTCACCTTATGTGCTATATCAGATTTTCCCCTTAAATCTGATATTATCTATACTGTTGAATGCCTGCTTGTTGTATTTGAAATAGTCTAATCCTTTTTTTCTACTGATCTAGGATTTGTCCTTACCTCTAGTAACTAATATATCTTTTGTATTTTGGTACACACACATGTAAGTTGAGATCAATAATGTGAATGTGCTTTCATTAATTCATCAAAAGTTGGTGGTCCTGCCATTCATTCCCGAGCGAATTATACTCAGTGCCTGGAGTGTGAGAGAAATGTGTCTCCGTTAATGTGCGAATTCGTACTTTAATACTATATGATTGAATAACCTGCTCTATAGTACTCGCTAAGGAATAACCTTTAGAGAGTCTAACTGCATGGGTCACGTTTAGGTATTTAAAAATAGTATATTTGACAAAGGAAAAAGTATATTCTTACAAAAAAATTATACAAAAATTATGTGATAATATCATAATTGTAAATAATTACTAATTTTATGGTTGTTTTCGTTTAAAATAAATAACTGGCAACGAATCATATCATTTTGTACGAAAAAAATTATGATTTTTTTTTTAATGTTACTATTGACAAAATAAACATGCGGTGATAGTAGAATACATGTTACAACTGTTGTCAGACCACCAATGAAGTGTCAGAGATTGAGCGGTCCAAAATCAATCTTGATACCAGCACCATTACTACGCCCAAGATAGAAAAATATGAGAGAAATTATCTGTTTTTAGTCTATTTTAATGATTTAAATTATTTATATTATAATTTTTATCATAAAAATTAATAATGTAAAATATTATATTAATTGGATATAAATTAATATCAGTTCAATACTATTCTATAACTTAATGAGTATGACACAAATGAGTATATTAATTTATCTTAATATAAATTTATATTGATCGACTATTGATCAACGTGATTTTCTACAGTATTAAATTTCTTAATGAAGCCTACAAAATATAAAATTTAGATGAAAAATAGATCGAGACGTGTGTTCAACATAATTTTTCTTTACACGTATTTCGCACTTGCTAACTTTGAAATAAAGAAACTTAAATGATTTGAGAAAATAAAGTTTAATTGAATTATGATCATAAAACCACACATGATCATAATAATTCATCTATTAGCATCTTAAAACCCAATGCAAAATTCATTCCCACTTTAATTGGGATGAAAAAACCCAATGCAAATAAATTACTAAAAAGATGATAAAACCCTTTCGGGGGGACAATTTTACAAATTAGATAGAATTTTTTATATTTTACAAATTAGATAGAAAAATCGAAAAAGTAAAAAAAATTGAGAAAGGATGACAAAACTCAAAATTAAAATGACTAAAAAAACCGAAAAAATTTATCCCAAACAGGGCTTAAAGCTTATAATTTACAAGAAAATGACACATTAATCTCAGGAGGATTCAATATTCAAAAGAATTACACCCCCCACTTTAGTCGGTAATTAGAACAAGTAAAAAGACTTCATTAATTATTTTTTAGATTCAAACGTGGCGTTCTTCATAATTGGAAGAGGATCCTCTACTGTGATCATGCAGTTAATCCTAAAGGCGGGGAAGGTGGTGGTGGACGGTGGAAGGAAGAGGGGGACAATCACCGTTCCATGGAAGAGCGACTGAATCTTGGGACCACCGGGGAGGGCTAATCTAGTGGTGCAAGCCCACAAATTGATTCTATAAAATGATGATGTGGCGTTAATATAAGGCTAGGACAGAGAGAAGAGACTGGAGAAGGGGGCAGAGGATCCCAAGCCTCAGTTCAGAATTTTCTCTCTTGTTTAAACTAAACTGCGTCGTTTTAACTTTCTTCTTTAAATCAAATCTTAACCGTCCATTTTCGCCCTTCTTGTGTGTCTAGCTGTGGTTAAAACCACAGCAAGATCACAGCAAATTGACCACAGTAGAGGATCCGAACCCATCATAATTGATAACAAAAAATAACTAAATTCCTTGCTATTTATAGAAATATCAACTTACTAAACTCAAAAAAAAAAAAACTGTTAGCAAATTACAGATCACTCCATATCAAGAGAGAGAGAGAGAGAAAGAGTGATTACTTCATTCAGAAAATTGGTTCTTCTGTGTTTTTCTCTCATCTAGAGCTTGTAGATCTGCAAATCTGCCAATTTATTCTGAACTATTTTTTTCAGTTTTACCCAAATTGTGCTAAATCAGAACAAACACAGCAAGCTTAGAAACAGAGCCATGGCGTGTGGCACAAAACGAGTGGTTAATTTGACGGAGCCAGACAGCGACGGCGGCGGAGGGCTATAATAGTAATATGGAAAGTACGGCATTATCGGGTGTGGCGGCGGAGGCCCAGGAAAGTTCCGGTTCGGAGGCGGCGGGTAGAATCCGCCGATGGCGGGCGGCGCGTAGGAGTAGGCTGCCGGTGGCGGCGGGGAGGGGTAGTAGTTTCCGGAGCTGGGAGGGGACGGCGGAGGAGGGCGGATGGAGGAAGGTGTCGACGGGGGCGGCGGCGATGGAGGTGGCGGAAAGGGCGGCCGTGGCGGCGGAGAGGTGTCGCAGGGGTTATCGCAGGCGGAGCACATTGTGCATTCGATCTGGTACTTCGATCCCACCCACGTGTTTGCCGTTACTTCCGGCACTTTTATCGATGCCGAAAATATGGAGAGTGTGAGAGTGAGAAAATATAGTCTCACTTTGTGATTTTTTTCCATTTTTCGGCTTGCCATTCTCGCCAATTCCCAATTTTACAGAGAGAGAGAGAGAGAGAGAGAGAGAGAGAGAGAGGCAATGGAAGAAAGAACTGAGAGAGGGTGAGCCTGTGAGGGTGTGTGGTGATGAGAGAGAGAGAGAGAGAGAGAGAGTAATGTTAGCAATTGGCCCGGGGAGAGCGTTATGGGGGTCTGGTGACACTGGTAGTGGTAGTACAAGTCTCTTTATCGCTGAGTGGGATTCGGATCCTACGAAGTTTTTTTTTTTTTTGAAGTGTCTCTGAAGTGGTGTAAAACAGTGTCGTTTTACACCACTTTAGTACAAAACGACATCATTTTATATGTTTAATAGAATGATGTCGTTTTGTACTAAAGTGGTGTAAAATGCCGTTTTGTACTAAAATGGTATAAAACGACGTCGTTTTACACCACTTCAGAGACACTTTAGGAAAAAAAACTTCAGAGGATCCGAACTCCACTGGCTGAGGGATAGTGTGTTTGCTATAACAAAATTTATAGTTAAAAGTGGTTATTTAAAAATAAAAGTTATAAAAAATAAAATTTGTAAAAATTATTTTTTAGTTATTCAAAATTGTGTTTGGCTTACAAGTAAAAGTAAAAACTGTGTCAATTATTCGGTCATAACTTTTAATATATATATAAAAAATAAAAATCGGTGTTTATAAATTACACCAAATGTGCACCACGTGTCTTTCGGATCCTTAAACTAAAAGGGTCAAACTGAGAGGAAAGAAAAGTGAGGGTTAATTGATTTTTAAAGTCCAAAAAGACGAACACCGACATGTTTTACACTTTTTAACTTTAACGGCTCGCTCATCATAACGCAATAGATAACCAGGGGTATTACGTGGATTTTCTCTTGTAATTTCTTTACCCAAGTTTTTTAGGGTTTATATAACTATTTTAATTTTTGAGTTTTTATTTATTTTTTTTACGAGAAAAGTTTAAAAATATAAGAATTATTATGTAATTTGAAAAAATATTTACTAAAAAAAAAACTATTTTTACATGAAAAAACATGCAAAAATAATTTTGGTTTTGATTTTAGTGATTTTCTTTTTCAAATTATGTGAAAAATCTTATATTTTTGGACTCTTCTCATTAAGAAGAATCGAAAAAAGTATAAAATTTTAATCAAATAATAAAAAAAATAATAAAAATAAAAAAACTCGAAGTCAAAACGTTTGTATAACCACCACCACCACCCCAACGTTATCCCAAACGGAAACTTAGACAAATTCTCTATAATTATAAATTAAAATAGGGAAAAATACACTGACCACCCATGAGGTTCAGCGTTAATACACAAAACACCTTAACGTTTGAAAAATGATAGTGAAAACACCTTAACGTTTGAAAAATGATAGTGACCTCTCCTGAAATTTGAAACTTGTAACATATTCTCCCCATTTTACGCTAACCACCCCTGAAGTTCTGGGTTAGTACACAAAGTACCCCTCATATCATGAATGAACAATTGACAAATATTATTTTTTGACCCGATTAAAGAAAACAAATATCAAAAAAGGGACAAACAAATTATAATGATGCAATACTTGTGAAGTGTGAATTTAGCATATGTAACAAATAAACAAAATCCAATATTTCTTGTTCATTTTACTTGATTCCTTATCATACTCCGTACCCTCTGTTTCCATGTTTAAGAGGCTATTCTAAATGCTGAAACATCTAATACGGAGGATTATTATCAG
>BRYE01000024.1:1445000-1447500 GCA_030159115.1 Actinidia arguta var. hypoleuca
CAAATTATACTTGTCTCTCCAATTTTGAAGTAATTACAATATCCCCTCTTAACTTAAATTTTTCTTTAACTTCATCCCAAATGTTATAATTCTTGCATTTAACCCCAAAACTTATTATATGTATTATCCACATTAGTTTATATATTTATACTTGCACCCACAACTTTAAATAATAACATTTATATCCCCGAAACTTAATCAATATCTTAAAATCAATTCATTAACCGCTAAAAATCAATAGACGGGTCTCACATAATCATTTGTTTTTTTATTTTGCCCTCTAAAATATTTTTTTTTCATTTTTTTCCGATTTTGCCCCTAAAATGTGAGTGAATAGTCACTCATTGACCAACAACTTTTGTTCTCATTTTGCCCCTAATCAATTGTTCTTGATCCCATTATTTTTTTCCCGATTTTGCCCCTAATTATTTTTTATTATTATTTTGCCCCTAAATGTTTTTTTTTTCATTTTGTCCCTATATGTTTTTTTCCCGATTTGAACAGTATTAAATGTGAGTGAATAGTCACTCATGGACCACCAACTTTTTTTCCATTTTGCCACTAACAAATAGTATACGTATGTGTGTGTGTGTGTTTGGGTAAGATATAAAATGGATGAAAACGGATAAGCTAGTATGGATCCAACATCTCATCTTATACAATGCTTTTTTCAAGCGGTAAATTTCAACCATGGTCCCTATAGTTTTAACAAAGGTTCATGTTGGGTCTTAGAGTTTTAACTTGAATAATTAAGACTTTACAGTTTTAATTTAGTTACAATGTGATCATTGTGTCAATAAATGTTAAATATTTGGATGGAAAGAATGCGTGAAGTTAGCATGGCCCTTTTTAGAGGAAAATTTTATCATTATGGGTCCTTTAGTCTAATAACCATTTGTTTTGTTTTTTTGTTTTTTTTTTCGATTTTGCCCCGTGCATAGCACGGGCATACTCCCACTAGTATATATATATATATATATATATATATATATATATATATATATATATATATATATATATATATATTATATCGGAAGTTAGAGCATACACACTTATAATAACTAGGGGTACTAATTATTTTATAAAATCAAAAATAATTCCGCTCAATACACACAAAGTGTATTAGCATAGCGAGTTGAAGCTACACTGCTCCACCAACCAAGACAAGCCTACTAAGACATTTTGCCACAATTCTACCAATGATGTGTTCAATTCTATCAAAAATTGTGAACTACTAACACTTATATTGCATAAGAATTGACGATTAGATCTTCTGTGTGAAAATCGTATTCTACATATCATATCGTCTATTATATACAATAAAAAAGCACATGCATAGCAATAATTATGCAATCATTGCCCACATAAATTTTTGTTAAAATAAAAAAAATAAACTTTATTAATAAATAATTAATTCAAATACTAATTTCCCTTCGAAAAAGTCATGCTTTTAGTATAACTTTATAACAAGATCAACATTATTTCTTAGAGAAAATAATGGTTTTTATTATATCACCATATAAAAAAAAGAATTTGTGAAAATAAAAATAATTATTTTCTTAATGAAGAGGCCATAAAGATGCTACATGGCATAATAACAAGAGTTATTCACCACCTAACGTACTTTAAGATGCATGTTATGATAAAACCATATTGTCAATCGATAAACTTGACAAGTTTGTGACAATTGATGGCTCAAAATTGATTGGGATGACAATAAAAGTAGCTTTCATCTTAATGACCTTATTGCAATGGGGTTGCCTTAAAATACCATGGGTTTTATCTTAATGACAGTTGATGGCTCAAAACTAAAGTTTGTACACGTAATGCGTGTGTAATATATATAATTTATCTTACAATTATTCAAGAAAAAGAATTATTTTAAGTTCTTAAAACTATTTTAGATAGCCAAATAACGGGATGGTAAAAATAAGCACATAGCTTAAAAAGTTGAATCATACCAAATGTAATTTTCTCTTTATGGATAGTATATTACGATTTTTACATTCTTTTATTCTTCAGAACTCTTTTTTTGTCTTTAATATAATTAATTTACTTTAAAAACATTTTGATAAAAGTGAGTATTTAGATAAATTAATCTTAATATAAAAAGGGAAGTGCAATTAAAAAAATATAGAAATCACTGACTAAAACATGTTGCTTAGCATATATATGGTATGTTAGTAGGGCCCACTTTAAAGGAATGGTGGGACTCACCCACCACCACTACGAAACCGGACAAGGTCACTTGTATGGTTGGCATTGGGCTGGTAGCCATGGTCTGGACCCCATTGAAGATTCTTGCCAAAGAGAATTCTATGGGCCACTTTATTCTCACCCCATGGAGATGCTATTTTATCTCTAGTGTGACACTTCTGGTTCTGAGTTTTTTTTCCCCGAGTTTTATACTGTATAGGAGTTGGCTTCTCTTTCTTACTTTTTTATTGTTGGGGTCCACCCATTTTTGGGATAACTTGATAAAAAGTGAACTTAATTTTAA
>BRYE01000024.1:1465000-1467500 GCA_030159115.1 Actinidia arguta var. hypoleuca
CTAGACGGTAAGCTTGGTTGTTGTGCTTACCCTGACTATGGCAAACTTGGTTGTTGCTTACCATTGTGATTGATTACTAATCTAACTTGCTGACACCTATTATTGGTGATAAAGAATAACCCTCCTCACTACCACTATATGTGAGTTTGTGACTGAGGTAACGGTACCGTCATAACTCCCGAGTTATAAGGTTAAACGACTCCTTCGGCACAATTGGTAAATTATAAGATATTTACTTGTGGAAAAGATGATAATTGTTAAGATGATAAGCACAACAACCAAGCTTACCGGGCAAGCACACAACCAAGCTTGCCAACAATGGCACAAGAGGCATAAAATAAATATATTTGATCCATCAAATCAAAAACATATCAGAAATTATCTACTTATAAGAAATTTTCAAATAAGAATGGAAAACAATCGTTTCAAACTATTATGAAAGTATACATACACTCTCACCTTAACAAAGTCGAAAATTTCTATACACAAGTCAATCCTTTACTTTGGCGGCGTACTTGACACGTGATTTCCGTTATCCCCTCCTAAAATATGAATTATAAAATATCTAATCAGATATTATTTCCTCGTATAACAAAAATGCAAATGAAATGCAACAACATGCAATATGCAACTCTAACCATGTTTCAATTCTCTATTTTTATGAACACCGAAACATTTTCTATAAATCCTAAAATTTTGTACCCATAAAGTATACATATAAAGGTACAATATATTAAAATTTCAGAATTTTTGAACATCATTAACTATTTTTAAAAATCGAAGAGATAAATTCTGCACTGAAAATCAAAGATAACAGTTCAGTTTATCATTTTTATAAATTTTCTCGAATCTAATTTGACTCCGAAAAATTTACACAACATACTAGACATATATATACATCTACAGAAAAAAATTTATAAGTTATGTAACTATTTTTTAAAATTCAACAACCTTCCCAGAATCTCCAGAAATTCTACTCACCCACAAAACAGTCCAAAATCAGATTCTTGACTCTATATTCACTTTAGATTTCAATACAACATAAACTAAACTTAAAACTTGCATATATATCTTGATTCTCATATTTTTTCTAATTTCTTAAAAATTAGATTATACATATGAGAAAATATGAAATATTTATAAAATTTGTACCTAATTAAGCTCCCAAATTGTTGTCGCTTGAATTTGTGTTTTTCCAGCCCTTCATTCTCTCAATTTTCTTCTCTCTCTGAGTCTTTGTTTTCTTCTTCTTCTTCTTAAGTTTAATATACACATATATGTATATTCGATAAGAACAAGGAAGAAGCGGCGGTTCCATGACCAAATTGCACTTTTTTTTATCCATTACACTTTTTCTCTTATATTTAATGTATTATCTCATATTAGTTAGGATATTTATGATTTCACCCTATAAATTTTAAATCTTATTATTTATATTCCTTGCAACTTAATCAACACTATTAAATTAATTTATTAAATAATAAAATTTTAAAAGACGGGTCTCACAGGGGTGGTGGTACCACTACCACCTTTGCCTAAAGAGGAAAGAGATGGAGATGATAAAATAAGGTCAAAGTGGTCATTTCTTATTCTCTTTTAAAACCAGTTACTTGTGAGCTTCTAAATGCATACCAAAGGGACCTCATCACCCCCCAATCTAATAGTACACCCATTTTTAAATGTATAGCTTTTAATTTGTCCTTATTACACTTTTTGTATTCCCCCAATACCCTCATCTTCAACCTTACAAAACCAAACACTAACCCTAGGCCTAGCCCTACCACCTCAGGCCACTGACACCATCTCCTTCAGCACCCAAGCTCATCGCCTCAATGCCACTGCAAACCAACCTAGCTCCTTTCTTTCGCCACAATCTGTTTGTTTCCCTCTGCGAACTGAAGCCCTTGTTTTCCAGATTTGAAACATTTCTCTTTCGGTGGGAATTTCATAGGGGTATGGGAGAGGTGGGCATGAGGCTGTTGGCAGTGATGGAGGTTAGGGGGAGGGGTGGAGATGGCTAGGTAGAGTAGTGGAGGGGCTAGGGTGGTGGAAGAACCGTGGTGGTTTTTGTGGCGATGAAATGTAGGCGATGGGGGTGGAGATGGCTAGGTAAAGTGGTGGAGGGGGCTAGGTTGGTGGGAGAGCTGTGGTGGTTTTTGTGGCAGCAAAATGCAGCGCGGGGTGGAGATTGGGATGTAGAGGGAAATCCCATTTAGGGTTTGTTCAAAAATATAATTTTACTATTGGGCCAAGCTATAATAAAAGGAATTAATTTTGGGGGTATAAGTTATAACCCTTCCCCAGTTACTCACAAGGGGGAGCTTGTAATTTCTGAAACGTAGAGTTGACTTTGTTTTACTACTACCTCAGGGGAAGGTATTTGTATTTTACCCTTTTTTTTGTTAAGCCAATCAGAGATTAAAAAAACACACTTGAAAAATGATAATCTATTCAAGCCCGTTTGGGTAGTTATTTTATTCTTTTTTTAATCATTTAAAAA
>BRYE01000024.1:1497500-1500000 GCA_030159115.1 Actinidia arguta var. hypoleuca
AAATATGAGTGAACTCACTTGATTGTCGTCATAGATTTCACAAAAAATACTGAAATTACCGAATGATTCATTTTGAATTTTATGAACTTTTTCCTGGTTAAATTCTGAGATCGTAATTTTTCTCAATTCTTTTTTTTAAAAAGTTGACCTAGTCTTATTAGGTGTGACACTCGTGTTTGAGAATCACGTTTTGGCTTTAGATCAATTAAGAATGTTTTGATAATTGTTTAATATTGTTAATTATTATAGAATTGTTTTTGTTAAAAGGAAACCTTAGAATGACACCTGGCTGGATCCACACCGTCCAGTTATGAATCAACGGCTCAGATTTGTCAAGCCAACCATAATTTTTTTGGTACCGAGTGTTTGAACACAAGACAAGCTTTTTACGTCAACGGTTGTGACTTGATTTCTACCCTTTTAGACCATTTATGGAAACATTATTGAAGTAACAATGGTAGAAAGCGAGGGTTGCATATATGCATTGGTTTGCCACGTGGATAGCACAGGACTTTTTGCTCCCCCAAACAATGCCTTCGATAAGGTTTCAAAGCTCAAACTTATCTGTTGAGAATTATTGATTTGGAAAGTTAGGAAGTGATGGTCAGAAAAGGATATCCCCATGGGATCAGCTGGAAGGACCTTACACTTGGGCAGGGGTATAAGGGCACTAGAGCCACCAAATTCATGGTCCTCACCATGGGTTGTTCATAATTTAATAGATGTCAAGTTTTATGTAGTTCGACAGTATGTATATTCACGGTCAGTCAAACGAGCAAATGTTTTCATTAACAAATCAAACGAATATCAAAATTTTCTAAAAAAACGTCTCTTAAACATCTCACCAAACACAAAATATAAATTATCTTTAAACTTTAATTGGAACCAAATCGAAAACCCTCTCTAAACTAATGCTATTAAATATCAAATAAATAACGAAGTTCTACCAATGAATCCAAAGTTCTATTAAAGACTCAAATGTCTACAAATGGATCAAAGATTCAATCCAAGTCCCCACATGGGGGCATTGAAGGAACTAAGAAGTTTTTCTAAAGACCCAAATGTCAACAAGTTTTCACAAGTGGGTTCCCAACGAAGCTCTGAAGAAGTCCACCAAGAAAGAGAGAGTCTTCCCAAATTTATAATCAAAGAGTCTTCTCTAAACCAAACTAATTCCCAAAGGAGTTCTTTGACAAACCAAGTTCCTAAACCAATAAGTAGCCAACCAAAACATGAAAACTATGAACTTGAATAGATTGACATAGCCCAACCGTTGGTTGGGCGGTTTTAGTCCAAGCCAAAAATTCACACTCATAAGCTGCATCAAATAGCTAAATTTATGTTAAATTCAATTGATTATTCAAAAGTAGAATTTTTAAAATTACTTTTGACCCATAAACATAAACAGAAGCTGTGACAAATAATTTTAAGCAGTTTTCAAAACAGAAAAAAGCAGAAGTTGTTGTTAATAAACAACAACAAACACTATTTATATACTTAAATAATATCTAATTATGTAACATTATGATTTGGCAATGACACATTCATATATAACTAGATGCATAAGTAATTAAGTTTTGTGAGCTGGCGCGTTGACAAGTGTTGTTCAATCAACTCTGTGTTATCACTTAATTAATAAACTCTATTTACAAATGATATGTGTGGTATGTATCTACCGTTCAATTTGGTATAATACTAAAACCTAGACCTCAAAACTACAAACTGAATCGTTGATTTATGATTTTTCAATTTGTAAAATCAAAACCAAATGGTTGTAATAAAAAACCGAATCACCCCCTCTATCCGTATGTGAGAGTATTGCAGCACAAGCACACAAAAATTGCTTTATAAATGCATGGGTAATTAGAGAGATCAACTTGGTGATTTAGGATCATGTGAGATATATAGGAGGTACGAATGTGACTGGCCCATATGCGAGGATGGTTTTCATCCCAATTCCATCCACCGTACGGCATCTCTTTCTCCTTGACCTTGAGATAGAGAGACGACGATTACACTATTTACCGGGCTTTTTTAAAGTTTAATAGATAAATTTTAAGATAAAGTCAGGAGCTGTCGGCTCACAGTGAATCTGCATCGATAATTTAAATCATTTATTTTCTAGCACTTGTTAAGGAGATCGTTTATATAAAAAATCAACTTGAGCAGATATTAATAATCACATAAATCGAATTGAAAGTAAGGTTTTCACATTAAATAGTCAATTTCCAACAAAACAAGGTTTGAAAACCGTCATCCACCAAACAGATTCTCTAAAAGGTTGTCATATCACTTAGCTAGCTCCAATGAGCTGGGGGTAAAGGAGTTGGTTACACAATCTCACTCCAAGTCTCCAGTACCTTACAAGGACGAGCTTGGGGTAAAGGAGTTGGTTACACAATCTCACTCCAAGTCTAAAGTAGGCCTCACAAGGATGATACTAGTAAATAGTGGACCACAAATCCCTTGCCAATGCTTTTGGTGGAATCATATTGTCTAT
>BRYE01000024.1:1542500-1547500 GCA_030159115.1 Actinidia arguta var. hypoleuca
GTTGGTAAATACCACGATTTTGTGTTTATAGAGTCGCAAGTTCGAGTTTTTTTAGGGCCACCACAAGTTTGTCCAGCTGTTAATTTCAGGACTAGATTAGTTTATTTCAGATTCAATTAGGCTGGATAGAGATACTAGACTACAAAAAACTATGACTGTGTTTATGGGGTCGGCACTTCAAGTTCGAAACCACAAGTTTGTCCCGTTATTAATTTCATGACCATATTAGTTTATCTTGCATCCAATTAGTCAGATGATAGACTATTAAAAAAAAACAATTATCATCACCATGAAAACTTTATCATCCGATTTAAGACTTCTAAAAGGAAAAACTCCATGTGAAAAGCAAGGAATGGTCCGTTCTGGATCTCAATATTCTAAGGAAGACAGTGGCGCCACATCAACAACGTCGGTGGTCAACATCGATGTCTTTAAGTATGTCATTATATATATTATTTATATATGTATATTTCCACGTCATATATCTATATATAGATGGAATAACTACTTTTTTAATTGCCAGAACCATTAATATATTTAAGACTAAGGAAAGTCTACAATATGCATTAAACCACATTTTTCGTAACTAGCATTATAATTCCTAGTTAACACGATAAATTTTATAATTAGTCACAATAATTCATAACATTTCTCTGCAGACCATACACATCAATTTATACCTAAGTAGAGTCTACAACAACACGTAACTAGTACCACAAAATTATGACAAAAAAGCCACTAAAATAAATAATAAATCACACCACAAAAATGGCCAAATGAACCATAAAACTTTTCGTTAATCACAAAAATACATAACTCTACTTTTCAATGGTACACAGCCAATAATAACTAGACCGCAAAAACTCATAACCAATACCATAAAGTAGATAAGATTTGCTATGGTAAACAAAGCTTTCTCCTTACAGACTGTATTCTAGAAGACCTAAACTAAAATGAGCATGGAATAACAAACTTCCCCACTAGAAGAATTCTTAAAGCAGTGACCCCACTGAGTTGTAAAAATTGGTCAAATTTGATTGGCAAACAGATACTCTTGAGATCATGGCGTGATAATTGAATTCAAATAATATATTTTCAATCTTTTAGAATAGTCCCCTGTCCACATGGCAAAGGGTGCTTTAGAATCACTCTATAAATACCTCCTCTAGTTCTCATGTCTCTCACACCAATACCTCCCAACACACCAATCAATCCTTCTTCTTCTTCTTCAACAGTTCATTTTCTAATTTCTAGCACATCATGGCCATCACTTACGATATGGAGATCCCTTCCTCAATCCCCGCGGACAAAATGTTCAAGGCATTTGTCCTTGAAGGCGACAGCATCATCCCAAAGGTTTTGCCACATGCCATAACAAGTGTGGAAACTCTCGAAGGAGATGGAGGTGTTGGAACTATCAAACTTACCACTTTTGGTGAAGGTTAATTTCTTTCAGTTTTACTTTCTTCTTATGGTTTGTGTTTTATAATTTGAGTCATTTTTGGTATAATAAAACTAATTGGCATTTTGTTGATATGCAGGTAGTATGCATAAGAGTGTGACGCACAGAATTGATGGCCTTGACAAAGAAAACTTCACCTACAGTTATACCATAATTAAAGGGGGCGCTTTGGACGTTTTTGAATCAATCTCTTATCACATCAAGATTGTAGCATCTCCCGATGGAGGATGCATTTGCAAGAATAGGAGCATTTATCAGCCCAAAAGTGATACCCAAGTCTCAGGAGAGGAAATTAAGGCCGGCAAAGAAAGAGCCTCAGGCATATTCAAGAAAGTTGAGGCCTACCTTTTGGCAAATCCTGATGCCTAAAACTTTTGCTTAGCCAAGTCTAGTTTTGATAAATCTATTCTCCTGAATGCACTTGCCTATGGTTAAATGTGTGGTTTTTAGTTTTTTGTTATTTGCCCATTGGTGTCGACGTGGTCAATAAAAACACTGTAATGCAATTTTTCGTTATAGGGTTGTCTTTTGGATGTATTAATAAAAATCATGTTTACGTGTTTTCTTTTAAACATACTAAACCACAACATAATTCTCTATTGTGCTAAATTGTGATCTCAGTGATATTTATTACACGGTTATACATTATATCAGGATCTTCTAAAACTTTTATTACACTGTCATATAAAGATTTGCTAGAACGTTTGTCTAGTAGTCTTGGCTGGCCAGATTAAACCTGAAATTATAAATCAAATTCCTCTTTCTACTACCAAGTCCTAGATTTGGAAAGATGAAAATAATTAGAAGTTCTTTAACACAAGGTCAAGTCTATTAAGCTTGGGTTCGGTTAAGCGGATTAAGAATAAAATTTTCACCTGAGTTCACATTTTCTCAATCCGTAAATGAACTGTCACCTTCAAAATGAGCTGGTAGGGTGACCTTTTCAGCAATTTCGACTCAGCACATTGGGCGGATTACACGGTATATGTGGGTTAGAAACAAAATTGTAATTTTAGCCATTTAACTAGGCCTAATACAAGGAACAACACAACTAACCACTTAACAACCCTAATACAAGGAACGAAAAGGCCGGAATGAAATAGCCTTCCCCTTTTCCAACACTTGAAACGATTGCAACTCAAGCAAAATTAAATTTGAACTTTTTACTGAAATGGAAAAATATGGAAAAGCCTTGCCTTTTTCTTGTACATGCCTATAGGCAAGTCGAGTGGGGTCCAAAGTGATTGAAACATCTTTACCCATAGCTTACTTGACCCGCCAAAAAATGAGTTTTACCCACCAAAGATTGGCCTTTCAACTATGAGATTGTGGATTCAAATCTTGAGAGAAACCACTTTGTTTATATAGTGGCGGCTCATTACTTTTGGAGGTCTGAAACGGACTTATTTGGCGAGGCCCTCCATATATTTTGTATAATAAAATTTTTCAGCACAGTCTTCATAAAAAACAATAACAAAGTATTTATCATTGCACAATTTAAACAAGTCTCTAAATTTTTTATCAATCTTGTCCCAATTACTTAGATCATGAATATCTAAAGGCCCACTTTCTTCATTGACATCATTGCGATTTTCATTCAAATCATGTATTACTTCTTCATCCACTAACTCTTCGGCTTCATTATCCGGTGAATCTCCATAATTCTTATTCTCAACATCTTCAACTACAACAAAAGGTCCTGACCTCTATTTGATTCTTGGAACGAAAAAACTTATCGATATCTCGTACTTGAGATTTAATTAGTTCATCAATTTTTGATTCTTCTTTCTTTTTTGATATCCAGAAATTTATTTTTTACGAAGCATACTGTAGTCCGTGAGAGCAATTTATAATATGCAAGCCATTGTAACAATAAAAAAAACCCTCTAATCAAGGAACATAAAAATTCACTTTCCCATAAGCAAAATAAAATAAATAACCACATTCATTATAAAATACTCTAATCAGTAATCACGGGCTCACTGCTCCAATTGCAAACCTATGTATTGATACAATCAAACCCCGCATTACTATATTCATCACCAATCACCATAAAAAATAATAATAAAAATCTCTAAATTTTTTACCAATTCGGTTTAGGTAATTAGGTCATAAAAATAATAAAAACTTACTTGATAGATGAACACCTGGTCCCTTGGAGATGGTAAAAAAGATAAGAGGAGTTTCGAAAGTTAACTTTCGAACTTCGGCCGTCCATCATGTTCACCATCGATAAAAATCCAAGTGGTTGTTTTCATTTTTTTCCTTTGAAAATGACTCTAGTTGTTGGCTCTGATTTTGATATTACCAATTTTTTTTTAGTCTCAAATCACAATAATCTACAATAAATATTTTATGAATTAATTTTCAAAAATAGATTTCTAAGTTAGTAGTATTTTCAATTTTGCCACCGCATGTTATGAGTCCCTAAAACTCAAACTGGATATTTTTTTTTTAATGGATTAAAACTAAAATTTATTTGGGCCCAATATAGATATATACTTGTATGGGAGTCCTACATGTATTGGGAGCCCCTATTTTTTCACATTTTCAGGGGGACCCGAAGCGGCGGCTTCACCGGCTTATGCCATGAGGCGGCTCTGTGTGTATATTATGTCAAATGTTAGGTATGTATCCAACATTTTTCCTATCATACTCATTAATAAGTACCAACTGTTAGGTATGTATCCAACATTTTTCCTATCATACTCATTAATAAGTACCAACTGTACTAACTTTTACCCACCAAACAAAACCCGTCTATCCTCATATCCCATAGGTCTTGGCACGGGCTACTATAGGTTGGGTTGGCTGCTTTTTTGCACACCTTTAGTGTACATCATATTTGCAATGCCCTGATCAAATCCAAAAACAATTAAACGTGATCATATTATCAAATTTTATGGCTTTATGCTAGACACTCATTTTGTAACAAAAAACAAATTGTGCCAAAAAAAGAAAAAAGACTTGAAGCTTGTGTTGCCGTGATCAATTCAAAGCATGATTGCGTAAAATACAATATTTGGCAATTTAACACAACATACTTTGTTATTATCTTATTTCTTTACAGAGTCTGGTAGAATTTTAGTTTCCAAATCTTTTAAATTCAAGCAAACAGCAAAGAGCAATTAATCGGTAGCAAACACAGGCCACAGTGACACTTAACCTAAAGTGTAAATGTTGACTACAATAATAAAAAGTGAAGCAAGCGGCATGAGATTTTAATCAAAATGCAGGGATGCAAAGTGTAATTTACCAATAAAAGCACAGATTAATAGCAAAGCTCATTTAAGACTTAAAAATGGGAAAACCATCTGAAAGGCAAGGAGTTGTCTCTTCTAGATTTTAACATTCAAACAAAGCCTACAAGGTCGGTGTTCAACATTGATGTCTTTAAGGACGTCAATATATATATCCACGTCATATATATATGAAATAACTACTTTTCAAGTTGCTGGACCCATTAATATATTTAACACCACAAATTTTTCTAATTAGCCACATCAATTCACAGCATTTTCATGCAAATCATGCACAC
>BRYE01000024.1:1565000-1567500 GCA_030159115.1 Actinidia arguta var. hypoleuca
AAAAAAATCTCTTGGGCATTCTCATTATTGTTTTGTAAAGATTTTTTGCTCATTAGATAAAAATTTATTTGGGTCCCATACCTTTTGAGAAGAAAGAAGTGATAGTTTTGGATATAAAAAAATAAACTCAAGTGAAATCTCAACCGTTAGATTAGCTCAAATGAATTTCAATTGTAGATAACGAGAGATAGATTTAAGATTCAAAATGAGTTGTAATTTATATTATAGATAAAAAATAAATAATTTCCTATAAAGTTTGGATCATAAAATATTATTGTGAATAATACTGAAATTGCCATCAAAATATAAAAGAAGAGAGAGAATTCTCTTTCCTATCTCACCCATAGTACTGTTGGAGTGCGTTCCATTTTTTTTTGGGATAACTTCACCAACACCCCCTGAGGTTTCTCATAATTCCACTGACCTCTCCTGTAGTTTTGAAAATGGCACTGACCTCCCCTGTCAGACCGAAAATGATAATGAAAATGACACAGCCCCCCCCCCCCCCCCCCCGATTTTTTTTCAGTTTTATTTATTTATTTATTTTAATCTAATTTATTTTTATTTTATTAGTTTTATTTTTCTTTTGCGATAAATAATATTTTTATTATATGTTTGTGTTTTTTTTAATTTTGTTTCTTTTTTTTAATTAATTAGTTTTTAATAAAAAATAAATAAAAATAAATGTGTATTAGAAGATATTTATTAAGTACTTGTGGGAATAATCAAAAAATTATTTTCACAAGAATCATAGAAAGACATTAAATTTTGTATTACTCTTCATTAACACATCTAAATTTTTAAAATTTTAATTTTTAAATGTGTTTTCCTTAAAATTAGAATTAACACCCCTGAGATTTCCCTTAAAATATACTGGCCACCCCTGAGATTCCCCTTAAAAATTATTTATTTTTATTTATTTATTATTAAAAAATAATTAATGTAAAAAAGAAACAAAACTAAAAAAAATACAAACATTTAATAAAAAAAATATTTACCCAAAAGAAAAATAAAATTGATAAAAAAAATAAATAAATTAGATTAAAAAAAAACTCAAGAAAAAAAACTGAAAAAAAATCGGGGGGGGGGGGGGGGGGGGGGAGGGGGCTGTGTCAGGGGCATAATTGTCATTTTCGGTCTGACAGGGGAGGTCAGTGCCATTTTCAAAACTACAGGGGAGGTCAGTGTAATTATGAGAAACCTCAGGGGGTGTTGGTGAAGTTATCCCTTTTTGTGGGGTGGGGTAGGGGTTGGGGTTGGGGTTGGGGTGGGGGGGTTTAGAATGAGATATGTGTTTTGAAAGGAACTGCTACAGTATACTGTATACACGTCAAAAAATAATGTCACATTCACGATAGAACAAAAAATAATATTTTTTTAAGAAAATCGTAACATTTTGAAATGAACTGCTACAGTATACTGTATACACGTCAAAAAATAATGTCACATTCACGATAGAACAAAAAATAATATTTTTTAAAAAAAATCGTAACATTCACCACAATAATACGTAATAATCTCTATAAATTTTTTCATATTTGAATTTTTTTTTCCTCATCCAGTTCACCCAACAAACTCCTGGTGTGTATTTTATTTATTTATTTGGAACGACAAGTGTGTTTAAATATGAAAACCATTACGGGTTTACTCGAGCACATTTCAAGAATCCAATGTTTGTATGATTGATCTATTAAAAAAAATTGATTTTATCAAATGTTATTATCTATATGATTGAATTATATTTCTGATCGTGTGGATACTGAAAGAGTATTGCTAAGGACAATATATTTTGTACAATACATAGACCATACATATTCATATGTGATGAAACTCGTATTTTTGTGAGTTTCAGTAGATGTAAATATGCAATATCAAGTCAATTCACTACACAAAATACACTATCTTTAATTTTTTTAATTTTGAATCCCAAATTTAGTAAGAAAAAAAAATAAAAAATAAAAATTACGCGACCGAGCCATTTGGAACCATTGAATTATTTACCTTTTTTGTTTATATTTTTTCCCCATAAAATCCTTGATCTAAACATTGCTGAAAATCTCATCAATCTAATTTTGGTGTAATTAATTTACTTAAAGAACCCAACAGCGATCCAGGATGAAGCCGCCCTTATCTACATTTGTGGATACGAATCCTATATTTTTAATGGGCTATCCAATTTAATATAATTCTTATAATATTTATAAATGTATTAGGTAAAGTAGGAAACACTTGATTGAATTAAAAATGTAAAAAGTCTCCACTTGTGAGTTGTGGATGTATATTATCTCATCAACAACCACCAAATTCTACAAGTAGAAGAAATCCAAATGTTCCCCTTCACCAAATGAGAGCATTGGCACTAGTTGGTTGAGTTTTTGGAATCAGTTTTATAAAATAATTTTTAAATTAATTAATTGTTTTTAAAAGTTTTACAAAATAGTATTTCTTTTGTAAGTTTTTGATTAAACCGTCAAATAGTCGAAAGAAAGTCAAATTCCTT
>BRYE01000024.1:1632500-1635000 GCA_030159115.1 Actinidia arguta var. hypoleuca
TGAAAATAAAAAAGATAGTCGACGATTAAATCTTCTAACTTTTTTTTTTCCTCACAAAAACTCCAGATCCGAACACAACCTAAAAGAGATTTAATGCTATATATATGTGTAAGAATTCAATAATCAAAATTCCATAATCATGGTTATGAAATCCAACTCTAACCTTCAAATCAAACCCTAACCCGCAAATCAAACCCAACAGTCCCTCACCACCCTCCACCGCCGAGATCACCCCCATGAAAGCCCAGCTCGGTTCAAACCCTAGCCCTGCCCAGCCCCAAACCCCAATGCGACAGCGACCGGAAGGCGGGCGATGGAGGCGGCGACCGGTTGGTGTGAAGCGGCATTGAAGCAGTGAGAAAGGGAAGCTAGGGTAACAAGGGGAAAATGAAGGGGTTTTATTACTTTTATTGGAAAATGTTTTTTACAATCTTTCTTTTTATCAGGTGAACTACATTTTTATCGTTATTATTTAAAATTTGAATAAATACTTAAATTAACCCTTCAAAGAAAATAAGAAAGCAAAAGTCCAAGATTATGAGAAGGGACAATTTTGATAATTAAAAGAAATATTAAAGGCAATATTATAACATTACATAATAAAAATAGAGGATAAAAATCATCACTCGTTTTATATCTTTAAATTATGCGACTATTATTTATTTTGTCCCTGAAGTATTACTGTCTTTTCAATGGCAAAAGTCCCCAAACTTCTTGTATTGCCAAATCGAAGAGTCATTGAACATTAACATATTGCCAAGATTTAGTTTGCCTTTCATATGAAGGCTCGGGTCAGGTATAATTAATTGTAAGAAACGGTTCCAAAAATACTTGAGTGGGAAGTAGCAAATAGGGTGCACTCGTAGCCTATGTCCTCGAATTTGTATTAACGAAATCTAAAGGGATCAACTACCATGCCCCATAGGGGTTTTGGTGCATTGATGCCCAAAATAATCATGACCGCTAGGGTGATATATAAGTTAAACGAGTTGAATTCAAATTTGATTTGAAAATTTAATGAGTTTTAAAAATAAGTTTGAGTGTAGTTTATTTATCAAGTGAACCGAGCTCAAATAAACTTTAATCTAACCGATCATAAGCTGAGCTCAAGTAACTTGAATTTTTTTAATATTATAAATTTATCAAACTGAGTAGTAGATTGTTCAACCTTAGCCTTGAAATCTTAACAAATTTTAAAAAATATATTCAAGTTTAGTTTGTTTAAATAACAAATCAATCTCAAATAAATTTTTAACGAGTTGAACATGTATCAAACTCAAGTAGCTTGATTTCTTTATCACTCCCTCCTAATGACTATTAAATGAAAACAATCAATCTCAGCCATTGGTTTTTGGGTATTGCTACCCGTAATAACCTGTTGCAACCGGTATCTTTCATTTCCCAGCTCATAAGTACTTGGGAAAATTTCATCATCAATCCTTATTGTTTGAAAAAAATTCACTTTGGTCCCTATAAATTTTGATTTGAACAATCCAAACCCTATAGTCTCATTTTGGTTTCAATATAATCCCTGTAGATTCATTGAAAATTGTTCTCAATATTGTTATTACCAGGCTTAATTTCTTGATTTTTTTCATTCAAACGAAGACAATACAAATAGGTTAATTGGTGGTCAAAATCGATTTCCCTATTTCCCTCAAATTAAGGACTTTATTTGATGTGCACGTGATGATTTTTGTACTTATATATTCAGCAAACTACTTTCCTAAAATGGGCCCCCATTATTATGATAATATAATTAAGATCCTTATACTAAATTATTAAAAAGAGATGAAATAATTCATCTATAATAATGAACTGGCCACCCACACGTTTATATAATTGAAGCAGCTTTTCTCCTGTCCGTTCCGAATTTGACCAGACCAATTTTGTATTTTTTAGGGCCATTTTAATGATCTTAGCCGTTTATATTGTAAAGCTCATTGAAAACATCGTTGCTGCAAAAATCACAATGATCGGATACTGTTCAATATCCAATCGGTCGCAATTTATAGTAAACTAAATGGTTTTGATCCCGTGTGTGGAGCCTATTTATCACGACACAAATTGGTATAGATTGGGTATTGAACAATATCCGATCAAAACCCTACAATCAAAATACAGCCTTAATCCCTCTATCATGGCCTTTTGGTAATCTCTCATGTCTGTTGTTGCAGTGTGTCCTTGGTGTGTAATAAATTCTTACCTGGGTGATCTCGGTGTTGGATGGATCATAATATGCCTTTCTAACTTTCCTAATTCAAATCATCGGTCTCTTTGTGTCTTTGAGGAAAAAAGAAATTTGGATTCTGATTGGTATGTACAAGGAGGATCCTGATTGTCATGTCAGGTTACATTTTTTAAGGGTTTTCTGGCTCTAAATCGCTTGACAGTCTTATGGAGTGATGAATCTTATTTACTAGACGAAATTTTCATTTTAGGAAACAAGCACAATGCATGGGATGAGATTTATCAGCCTAACTTGCATGTTATTTTCTTT
>BRYE01000024.1:1655000-1657500 GCA_030159115.1 Actinidia arguta var. hypoleuca
ACAGAAATTCTACACAGAATTTTTGTACAAATTGATGTGGCAGAATATGTCTGTGCCTTACAATTTCCGACAAAACAACCATCAAGATCATTTTTATTTACCAAAAATTCATTCTTGTGGTATTTTATAGATGAATTTTTTATAAGGATATCATTTTCCTTTTTGATTTTGCCTAGTCACTTTTTCTTCTCACACTCCAACAATGCTAACCATACATTATACATTCTCTTAAAACATAGTTCTTTCAAATACGCATATAACTTCCTAAAACAAATTAACCAATCTGATAATGTTAATGCATAAATAGAAAATATTTCCATCAAAAGACCCATTATCAACAAAGCATTTACATTCACATATATACACTATTTCAATTCAAAGCTAGTGATATGAGTTTTAGTCGTTGAATTCACTAAAATAAATTTTATTCGTAGATAGTAAGAAATAGATTTGAGATTCAACATGAGTTGTGATTTATATTATAGATTTAATACGTTAAAATTTTAAAATTATTTAAAATTTATTCATATTATTATTTTAATTTATTAAAATGAAATCTTCTTTTATAAAATTTTTTATTTTTTTCATTATCATTTTTTTTACAATTAAAATAAAAATAATTGATTAAAAATTCCTAAAAATACATTCTTCTAAAAGCAAAACAAACTATTGTTAGATTTCAGGTCCCTAGGGTTTTAAGTTGTGGAAGCGAAAGGAACAATTGAACATAAATAGCCCCAAAACACAACCATTTCTCTCGCTGTGAGACCACCGGTGACTTTTTCCTTCCCCTACTGCGATCCAACGACAATCGCCGCCGTCATCCCTGTCGTTACTCAGATCCACGTTGATCCTCCCTTTCTCTCTCTCTCTCTCCCTCCCTCACTCTCGGCCTACGTGAAGATCCATTCATTTTTCCCGGCGAAGCTGTTGTTGCTGCCACTTCTCCTTGAAAACCAGAGAGAAAAAGGCTTAGATCTCATATCTAAGGCAATACACAAACCAAGATCTTCCATTTTCGGCCTAGACCAGGTGTGCTTGGCGTTTGTGCGATTTTGGTTCTATTTCTCTTCCTCCTAGATAATTTTGATTAAAAAAAAAAATTAAACTTGTCTTTCTAAAATAAAATAGTGAATTTTAACTAATTTTATTTTAGTAAAAGTCTATTAATTTTTATTTATAGTGAAATTGGTCATTTTATAGTTCGTCAATATATTAGTGAAATTTCGCCCTGATTTTTGTTTATTCTTTTTCTTCTACTTCTTCTATATAGCTTGATATAAAAAAATTATCTATGTTTTTTACATAAAACAGTGAATTTTAATTAAATTAATTTTAATAAATGTTTGTTGTTTTTCTTTTCTATTGAAATTGATCATTTTCTAGATCTTAACATAAGCGAAAGCATTAGTGGAATTTCATTAATCTTGCTGTGATTTTGTTTTCCTCCTCCTCCTTCCTTCTAGATAGTTTGATATCAAGACTCTGTTTGATAATGTTTAAAAATTAAGTTTTTTAAATTTATTATCAAAAAATTCAAAAAAAAATTAAATTTTTTTACTTTTTAAATTTTATTTTAATTAAAAATAAGCAAAAAAATAAAAAAAAAATAGCTTATAAACTTTTTAAAAAAAAATCAATTAAAAAATTAATACCAAACGAAGCCTAAATAAAATAATAAATTTTAATTAACTTCACTTTAATAATAATAAACATTTATGGTATTCATTTGTAGTGAAATTAGTGACTTTGTTTTCCTCCTCAATTCTTCTGGGCATGGTTTTAAAACCTTGGTTGAACCGGTCGTTGATTGGTTAAAAAAATGGTTCGATTAATTCTCTAAACTCGTTTTGGTCAAACCTAATAAGAATCGCAATTGAACTGTGATCCGATCGATTGAACCGGTCATTGGACCGACCAGTTCATTGTCTTAAGAAAAAAATTATGTTTTAATTTTAAAATTTTAAGTTTTAAATATAAAAATTAGTGTAGAAAAATAAGAGATATTTTACTATTAATAAATAAATTAATGATATAATTATGATATCACGAGTCAATAACGATTGATTCGACGGTTGAATCAATTACCCAGTCTCTTTTTCGATTCGCTTAACAGTCCGATTTTCAGAACATTGCTTTTAGGTAATTTGATATTAAATAAAGTAGTAAATTTTAATTAATCTTGCTTTAATGAAAATATTCATTTATAGCGAAATTAGTTATATTTTATTTCTCAATATAAGGAAAACGGTATTAGAAAAGCCAACTAACAAATCGGAACCAACAAAAATAAGCATCAACAACTCATAGAAGACGGTCAAAATCATAAAATTATATATAATTATGTGGTAATAGTATAATTTTTTTTAAAAATACATCAAAGTAATATATTTTTTTTTTTATTGGGATGAAATTGTAAATTTTTTTTAATTTTTTGAAGTGGGACAGATGATACCACTTGCTTGCCCATCTCATGTGCTAACCCTGTTAGAAAATCTCA
>BRYE01000024.1:1685000-1687500 GCA_030159115.1 Actinidia arguta var. hypoleuca
TTTTTTTTGCTACCCAAACAGGGCCTAATTGCCAATATATTGAAGTTGTTGCTTTTCCTCAAAGGCAAATCAGTAGCAGCCTTGGGATCAAAAGAAAATCATTTTCTCTTCAACCGACCTTTAAAGAAGGACCCTAGATCTTGGAATTAAATAAAGTGTTTTTGTGGGTAAGGATTGGTTGCCATAAAATATTTTGTGGTTACGAATTAATTCAAATAAAATACAATGTTGTAGGGTAAATCAAGGAATTTACTGAGTAAAATAATAAATCCGAATAAAATAGGGTAATATAAACAGTTAGTGCTGCTGTCATACACAATCTTTATTAATTCAAAGGTGTTGGTTGGCTCACAATCTTGCATCATCAAAGTTAAAAAAAAAAATGGTGGGTATTTTCTAGGTTTGTTCTCTAATAGGTGTCCTGGGAAGATGACAATTAGGTAGCCGTCCTTGTAGTTTTTGGATTGTTACACCATTATGGTCTTTAGTTTAAGTGGCAATCCTATGATTACCACAAATTGGCACACCTTTGCATGACCTAATCACATATGTGACGCTCATTGTGTCAAGAGTGCGAATATTGAAATAGAGTGCACAAATGTAATGACTATCGCATTACTCTAGTTTAAGATATTAACTTTCAAACAATGTTATAGGTCGAGTTCGGACGAATTTTTAATTAAGCAATCACAAACTGAGCTTGAGTAGCTTAATCTTCGATATACTTGGGAGTCTTACAACCTTATCAAGTTGAATTTCAATTTGAGCTCAGTAAATGAACGATCTTCAAAATGAGTTAAAGATTAGCTTATTTACTATATAACTCGACTTGAAACAAGTTTTTGATGATGAGCAAAATACGAGCCAAGCTCGAGTGATTTGGTACATTTTATAGCTCTATCTAAGTCACTAAAGAGGGTTGAGGCAATTCTTTATCAGACATGATATTTGTGTTCGAGTTTTTATTGTAGCGACGTATAACAGTTCCCCTCCCCTCCTTCCAATTGTAAAAAGATATAATAAAATAAATTAAATTAAAAAGGAAACTAAGGCTGTGTTTGTATTAAAGATTTGGCGAGGAAAGAAAAAAAAAAAGAGGAAATAGAAAAGTTACATGTTCTAATGATCGCGAAAAGTTAACATTTCTATTTTTTTTTCTCTTACTAAATTCTTTATCCAAACACAGCGTAAAGAGGAGAACCGTGGCAAAAAGGAACTTCGAATCATGTCTTGTGATTTTCAGAGATGGCATTATTGTGGAGTTGCAGACATCATTATAATTATAAGAAGAGTGTAGCTTTCTATTGACTCATTGCAACATAACATTTGTAAATGAAGATTGAATTGATGCATGCACTTGACTTGAGTAGAGAACAGCTTGTTGAAGGGGACAAAGATAGTGTTAGAATCTAGAAAAAGAAGTGAGGCCACAAAGTAGGTTGGAGGATTGAAGGAACATTTTCAGGCTGGAGTAGGAAAATCCAGTTGAGCAAAGAGTTATCATGCCTGTCTATTATTAAAAGGTGAGTAAATTACACTTTGCACCCCTTTATTTTCACTAAAATTTCACTCTAAGCCATTTATCAAGTATCAATGAGGCCTTGAATTGAAGGTTGAGGAAAGGACCACATTGGATCTTAACCTAAAGTGTAAAGATTTGACTAACATAGGCCTATCAAAGGACTGGATTAAATTCGAATCCGATCCGAATCCAACCCGACTAAATCGAAATCCGTTTCTCAAAACCCGACCCCAAACCCTTTTAGTACGAATCCGATAATCCATTTTTTTATGGAAAGGATTTGGATATTTATCTGATCCATTTTATAATCTAATCCAAAAAAATAACTATCTATTTTTTGGGGGGTAATTACCATGTTATTTTACTTAGCCAAATAAAAAGACAGAAAAATGGATCAGATTGAAACCGGTTGTCCATACAAGTCAGATTCAGATTCGAGCAATGCCGATTTACCATTCCCGTATTCGAATGTGTTTGTATTCAGATTGGATCGGATTACCATGAATCCAATCCGATTCCGAGTCATTGACAAGCCTAGATTGACACAACTAAAAGGGAGGGGAGCAAAGTGAAACTTGGGTAAAATTGAGGAGAACAAAGTGTGATTTACATTTGGATATTATTGGAACTTGCAAACCTACCATTAGCTTGAAGACATAGCAAGAAAGCCCTTTCACTTTCTTAATAAGTTTTGCTATAAAGAGAATAATGCGGGAGACAAGGCCAGGTAATTTTAACCATTGCTTACTCCAATCAGACAATCACTGAAGCAGTTATAGACATGCCTTGCAGCTCTTTTAAATCATAGTCCCTAGCAGAAAAGTCCAATCACAGCAATCAATCTATTTAATTGGAATCATTTTCAGTAAACAAAAAAAAAACCTTATGAATCATAAATTGAGTAAATAATTACACAAAAGAAGAGGGAGCACCATGTTGTACCCTCAAAATCTGTCTTCCTATCTCTCAATCATCTTC
>BRYE01000024.1:1727500-1730000 GCA_030159115.1 Actinidia arguta var. hypoleuca
GCCGTGGTGGTCCATACCGGAGAAATCTGAGAAGGGGTCGAGCTCCAACCAGAGGTCGCGCGTCGTCAGTTTCCGGCGGTGGTGATCGGGGACGAAGTCGGAGATAATAGCTCCGCCGCACATCTTGTCGCTGTTAATTCTAGAGAGAGAATGTACAGGCGAGAGAGAGGACTCAGAGGAGGCTTCAGGAAGAGCCTTAATTTATAATTGTTGACGGTTACAACCAATTGGAACGCAAAACGACAAGAATCCCGATGCTTTTTTTCGGTCATCTGATCGGACGGTGCACAATAAACCAGCGAAATTGAAAGTTTAATCAAACGGCAAGCGTGAACCCAGTATGTATTAAGCTGGTGGTCCCCCAAGGCGGCACTACATCCTGCAGCGCCCTCTCAGTGAGTGTAACGAACTCATTTTGATAATCTCAACCGTTGATTTTGTAAAGTTCGTTAAACATATAATTTATGTTAAAAATTAATCGTTTATTAATAGCCACATAAATTAATAACATTTGTCTTATAGTTTTTTTTCAGAGTAATATGTTCTATAACTTCCATTCATTTCTTTTAAAATAAATGGGTTAAGATCAGGTGTCTACCGATGTCCAATTAATCTAAATTTTTGCATGAGCGATTTGTCTGGTGAGCCTTACAATCCATTTGGATCCCAAAATTTGGTGAGAATTGATAAAACAAATGGAGAGAAATTACATCTTCTCTCATATTTAGATTATAAAATAGGTTTAAAAAGGTTGGTGAGAAATATAAATCTCTTCGTTATTAAGTTTTATTTTGTTTCTAACTAAAACTGAAAAGATTTGGTGAGAAATTATGATAAACCAAAATGATTGGCAACGTATTATTAAAAGTACTAAGATTGCTCATAAAAAATAAATAAAGACAAAAAAGATCCCTCATTTTCATTGTTCTTTTTTCTATAATTTACTTTCTTATTCATCTAAGTATGATGGTATGTGCGATTTTTTCTCTCAACTACATAAGAGATTGCAAATTTTTTTTTAGTTTTTTCACATATTTCACCAAATCGACTATTTGGCTATATTTGGGTCAAGGATTAAGTGGAAGAAAAAAAAACCCTTAAAAGATCCAATAGTTTGAAACTTTTATGTTATTATTATTTTTTTTCATCAAAGTTTAATCCAAATGGACTCTTAGAGCATTCACGTCAGTGTAGCTAAATATCTTTTTTGGCTAATTTAGCTAGTAAATCTTCGATAATTATCTACATCAGGCTAACCAAAATAACCTCCAATTTAACTTTGCTACAATTTCTCGTAAAAAATAATTAAAAATTAATTATTTGGTATCTACTTTTTTATTATTTTTTTCTGATAGAGAAGTTGATAAACTTAATATAAAGATATTCATACATAATATATATATATATTTTTTTCTTATCCCCCACCTTTATCCTCCCGGATAACTTTTAGTTAGGGTAAGGGTTACCCATAAATTATCTACCTCTATTCCCTTGTTGGAGGAAAAATTATTCGGGGAAAAAAATTATCTGGGAGGATTTGTGCCATCCAAACACCGGATAAGGGGGGAAAGAAGGGGGGAAAAGTTATCCCCCTTCATATCCACCAGCCAAACAGGGTCTTAGAGTATTCACATCAGTTTAGCTAAATATCTTTTTTGGCTAATTTAATTAGTTAAATCTTCGATAATTATCTACATTAGACTAATCAAAATAACCTTCAATTTAACTTTTCAACAGTCTCGTAAAAAAAAATAAAAAATTAATTATTTGGTATTTACTTTTTTATTATTTTTCCTGATAGAGAAGTTGATAAACTTATTGTTAAAAAAGTAATTAGCTAAAATATAATAGATAATTTTTGGATTATAAGTTGCCTCAAATCTAATGAGGCCAATACTGTGGACTCCCCATACACACCATACCATGTAACCATCTGAATATTTCTCCGGCTTGAGCGGTAGTGAAATTGACCGCACTCTTCCGGTGTGAGATGCTATGAGAGAAGTTATTGGGTGATGCATATGACGACTTATTAGCCGACAAATTTGTATACGTGGTTGTCTCCAATTTGCGGGCATTTCTGTAAACGGCTGCCTTTATTTTTATTTCTATTTTTGGGAACATCGGAATTTAAAGATAACAAAATAAAACAACATTAATTAGAATTGAAATCACTCCAGCATTATCTGCATAGAGTCGCCATAGGAGCTGAGAGGGTTCACTGAGGATCACCAATGGTTTCGGTTCATCAATTTCTATCTTTGACAAAAAGTCAACACATTTGCATCTTTCCATCACGATCTAAATCTCCTTAATTATGTATGTGAATGAGGCAATTTCATGAGCCTTACTGAATACTTTCCGTTGCAACTTGAGCATCAGTTTCAATTTGAATCAGACTAATTCCTTTTGAAGAATGATGATTAAACCCACATAATTAGCCCAGAACTCCGCTTCCAAGGCTGAGCAGTCTACAAGCCTAGAGTAACATTTGTCGTTA
>BRYE01000024.1:1757500-1762500 GCA_030159115.1 Actinidia arguta var. hypoleuca
AAAGGCTGCCCCTGAAAACCCACCCAAAGTACGAAATGGACCCCATAGGGACTGGGACTCGAAGCCCGCTCTGAATACGCCACCTGAAGCCTGCCTGGATATCCCGCCCCCTAACTACCCCTTCTCCCTAGGCCCTTATTTACATTTCCATTATTTCCCTTCCCTTCCCTTCCCTTCTTTCTTTTTAATTTTTTTTTGGTAATACAAAAATCCAAAAAATAAAGCCCAATGCCCAAACCCAAGCCCGTAAACCACTGGCCTTTAGGCTGGCATGGGCCTGTGGTTTTTGAACGGCTTGATCCAAATTTTGGCAAGAGCCGATGGCCACCGCCCAAACTTGAAAGTTTCAGGCCGGGCCGACATTTTTACACCCCTGGTTACAATAGACCGGGAGAGAGAGAGAGAGGCAACATTGCCATAATAGATTAGGATATTATTTCAACACCTAGCAAGAAAACACAAAGTGACTTAGAAATACAGGTACACATTTAGTTTCAGGATGTTATTCTGAAACATTTGGACTATAGGGACATTTTGTAGCTAGCTAGAGTATAATAAAACAGCTGCAACTTAGTACAAAGTGATTCACCATCACAAGTAGCATATATAATCACTTTTACTTCCCAAAAATAGTAAAGCTAAGTTTCCTTAATCACATCGTAACTTTGAGCTTTGCGGTAGCGACAAATAATGGGATCCTTGATGAGATGAATCGGCCTTGGGTGTTGGTTTTGAAATTCTTGAGGACGAGGAGGAGGCGGCGGCCGCGGAAGCGATTTCTTCTTACTTCTTCAGGAGAATTCCTCTAGAATAGCAAAGCCCTCTAACCCTATCTTAACAAGGTCTCCCTGTCCTGCCATAGAAATGACACTGCACAAATTTCTCAAAACACTAGAAAGAGTTGTTCTATGTCTTGTTAAAAAAATTGAAGCCTAAAAGCCCTTTATATAGACATACATCTTGATTTCTTTTTTTCTTTTTTTCCTAATTCTTATCATAGTTGAAGGGCATAACAGACATTTGCTTCATAGCAAATTAAGCATATGCTTTATCAGGAGCATTACATTTACATCATCTTTTGATTCTTTTTGGCATCACCACACCCCCAATAATCAAACTTCCAAGTGTTGAGGCACATATCTAGAAAATGTAAAGATTATTATTTATATCGAATAGGCAAATTTTATTGTGCATACCGTGTATATTAGAAAAATATTATATTTAGTTGTGATATATGTTACAATTAATGTGATAAATATTACTGGAGGTATATATTAGAAATAGTGTGTTAAGTGTCATTGTGATAAATATTACGATATTTTATTATAAAAAATAATTTTGATTTTATTTTATTACGATTAATTATGATGAATGTTACGATCGATTGTAATAATATTATGCATGAACGCATCATATACACTAATTTTAAGATATGTATTATAGCCGTTGCTCCTGTGAATCAATATCATTTTGTTTTTCATGGATTGGATTAGATTCTTGAACCAGAAAAAAAAAAAAAAAAGAAGCTTTTAAGTCAAATGATTACATTTGACTGCTTGGGATAAACATGAATTTGGACATGTAATTTCTTTACACGCTACCTTCCTAGGTAAAGGATATTTTCCACTTCAAAGCTTTTAGGAGAAGAGCAAGGGTAGTATTGTCTTTTTACTAAAACGGGCTTACGATTTATCATCCCGTTGGATTTCAATGATCGAATTGTGGCTCTACTGGAACAAATCATAAAATAAAATAAAAAATGAGATATGAAAAATATTTATCCGATCTTCTTTCGGTTAGAGATTCTTATTCTTGGAAAAAGCTAAGCATTTTAAATCCCATCATTTGATTGCAACAAAAATCTTATCTTCGAACTTAAAACAGCTTTGAAAAGATTAATTGATTTTTACATGAGAAGTCATATGTTTTCTATGTTAAAAAAATAATAAAAAATGTTTATTGTTTGTGAATTAAAAAAATATATTTAAAAAAATATAAATCAGAAATAAAACTTGAAACGAATTAAAATTCATCATCGAACAAAATGCAGAACTTAGAAGAAACATATTGATATTTTTTTTTAAAACTTGAATTGAATTTTAATTGGAGCGAGAAAATATATTTAGAACCAAAAGGTTCATGCTAATAACTTTATAAAGGTATTGGTTGCACTATTTATCTTTGGCAGTTTCTCTCTCTCCAGGATTTTTAATTTTTGTGTCGATAACGCTATCAGTTAAGGGTGGACATGAGTCGGGTCTGAGTCAGACTCAAAATTGATTAGACCGTCCACGATTTTAGATCTTTAGACTCAGAATCGATTCGACCATCCGAAAGAACCGAACCGTTCGGTTCTGTTCTTCGATTCTTTTGGGTTCGAGTTAAGTCGGGTCAAGTCTGAGTCGGGTTGGATTGACCCGATTCATTTAAAATTTTAATAAACACTAAAAAATACATATAACTCCTATACAATAATATATTTTTTAAAACAATATCAATCAACATCCAACATAATTTAAAATAATACAAACCGAACCACTCCGAGAACTTTGTTAATATATTATCGGGTCTATATATCGGTTCTTCTTCGAGTCAAGTCGATTCCGGGTAAAAAAATTTATAGACCTGTGAATCGAACCGAATTGGATGAGTCTATAATTTTTAGATCCAAAACCGAAGTGAGGAGATGATAGAACCGAATCAATCCAACCTAATAAGGGCGATTTGGTTTGATTAGTATTAATCACACGGTCCTGTATAAATTTTATCGACCGATAAATTCTAAAATAACGTATCAGATGGCCACAATCCCAAACTAATATGCAATAGCATGATATTTTGAAACCCTCTCTTTGTGGGATTGCTGGAGACAGGGCCATGTGTCCAACATTAATGGGAATACAGAACAATGCCTTCAATCAAGTAAAAATCTTTGTACAATCTTTGAGCTTCAAGACAAATCTTTTCTCTGTCTAATGGAATATTATATAGAAGATAATATCTGTAAAGTGGGGCTCTTGCATTGGTTCTTTCAAAATAAAGATAGGTTTTATCAAAGGAAGTGTTTTTTGTATTTTTAATTGTAAAATATAAAATCTTACAAGAAAAGAGGAAAAAGATATTCAGATTTATATTCAATAAAAGTTTTGTAATTGAAAGATGGGACAAGTAAGTATTTTGGGTCATGTAATTAGACTCTAATAAAATTATTAGTTTAATGGTCTATTTGGGTTGTTAAAAATGGTATTATAGTCAAATGCCAACTATGAACTCATAAAAGGCTATGTGACAGAGGAGCAGAGGTTTCGGAGTGGGGTAGAGCCCCTGGGGGTGGTATATCTTGTGCTCAATTATGGGTTAATGTGTGTCCGCTTATGAATTTTTATTTTACAACGATTTTGGTGGGTAATATTATTCATATTGTCAGACAATGAAAAGATTATGAACAATTTGACGAGGCCATTAAACAATTAAAAAGAGTTGATTATCATATTACGTCCACAAATACAAGTAACACGAACTTTTAAGTATTTTGGGAAATTTAGTTAGACTTCAATAAATTACTAAAACAAATTGTATAATTGGGTCTAGGGTTTGGGAGGAGTTGGTAGTGGTGCAGTTGGGGGTGGAGAGAAATAATTTGGGCCCAAATAGAATCACCCTTGTATGGCCCAACCTACCAATGACGCACGCATGAGACACGGTAAACAGACGCGGGCTCCATACGGCTTATCAATGCTTGGTTTACCTCAGCAAATAAAATTATTTCAACGGCCGAACTTCGGTAAAATTGGTTAGTTGTGGGCTATTCTACGTAAATAATCTGATTCGTTCATTCGCGAAATTCTTTTAGATAATTATCCATGCTAAAAACATGATCAGCTATTTTTTTTATAAAATAGAAAAAAAAAATTAGTATAAATCATCTATTTTTTACAAAAAATATTTTTAGATCATGTCTTTTTAATTTTTCATCAATTTAATTTTTTACATGGAGATTTAGATTAATGAGATGGGTTATCTGAATTTTAAATCAAGAAGTCTCATCCTAAATAATGGTTAATCCTATTTTACTTCCTAAACTATTCAATTTTTAGCCATTTAGCCATTGAACTACCATTTACATCTATTTAGCCCGTGAACTATTTAATTTTTTTCTATCTAGTCCAATCAGTGAGTGGTCGTCCAATTAGTAGACATACGTTAGCGTGTGAGTCGTATATGAAATTTTGGCACCAAAATACAAGGTATTTTAGACTTTTCGATGGCTAAATCAAATGTGCAGCACACGTAACATTTTTTAGTGCAAATTGGCGCACTAATTTATTATTTGTTTGTGAAATCAAGTTAGTATTTGGGACTAAAGATGGAGGCTGGAGAGTTAGGGTTTCACAGACCCCATTTTTTTCATACCCTTCATAGCTCGAAAAACTTCAATCAAGGTTAGCACTCTTCTAATATGTTCTAAGTATAGTCGATTTGCCACTATAGCAGTATGAAAGTTGTCATAGTAATTATTTCTCTCTCTTTTTCTTTTCTCTCTCTCACTTGGTTCTGCTCTGTTTTTTGCCTTAAAAGGGGTCATATATACATATTGATACATAAGCAGTGGGGGAATGTCAAGAAAACTTTCTCCAAAAATTATTTAGTTACTGAAATATCTATTTTACCCACATAAGAATGCATCTGTGACTCACGTGTTAACATCCGTCCACTAATTGGACGACCAATCACTAACTAGATTGGATAAAGGAAAATTAAATAGTTCATGGGATAAATAGAAGCAATTGGTAGTTCAGGGACTAAATAGTAAAAAATTGAATAGTTTAGGGGATAAAATAAGATTTAACCCTCTTCGATAATACAGTAATGTTTTGGATAAATTACATTGACCTCCCATGATGTTTATAATAAATACACTACACCCCATGTTTTGGACTCATTACACTAAGCTGCCTTAGATGAGTCTAAAAAATTAACACCACCAACAAAATAGTAGT
>BRYE01000024.1:1777500-1785000 GCA_030159115.1 Actinidia arguta var. hypoleuca
GATCAACTGTGAAGTGTATACATTTTTATGGGTAAAGGTTTTAGGTGTCTAACATTTCTGTTGATTGACGAAATATTTTAGGAATTTATTAGAGTTAAATATTTTATTTATTATGAATTGAGTTGGGAATAGAGATCATATTTTATTAGTTTGAGAATGTTATTCTTGAACAAAACCAGATTTTCATTCTCCCTCAGAAATATTGCTTTTGTGTACATTCCTTGAGATTGGTGGACTCTAGAAACACTCTACTCTCTCTCCAATACATTAAACTCCCAACAAGGATTAACAAAATGGAACCAAAGAAGTATTTCCTTTCCTTCTTGAAGCAATGGGTTACTTTATCTATCCATAACAAACAACAATATGAATTTCTTAATTGGGTTATTTCATTTTTACTATTGAAGCAATGGATTACTTTGTATCTTCCTATTTTTTGGAAAGTTGTTATGTAATGGACTCTTTTAACTCTTCTACCGCCATCTTCAGCATGAAGTGACAGCTACACCTGTGAAAGGCATTAATTTGTTGAGAAATATTACGTTTACAACAAATATTGTACAACATTTGTACAACATGCCCAAAATAACGTTATTTTGAGCGAATGAGGGAAAATAATCCCCTCCTTCCCGTTTCTCCCCTCTTCATTCGCCCAAAATATTTTGAGTATGTTGTACAAATATTATACAATATTTATTGTAAACGTAGCATTTCTCTTAATTTGTTATTGGAGATGGTCCATCTCCAATGCTTTTAGCAAAAAAATTTTAAAAGGAAGACTATTTTTTGACTTGCTAAGGTGTTTTTTTTATATTTATTTATCATATTTTGATAAAGTTACGACAATAATGTTGAAGCGATTTGTCTCAACGCACTTAAAAGTCCTACGATTTATGTATTGAAATTTGGAAGTTTCCAAAATTCTACATCATTGTGCAATTGGGAGGAGACAAAGGTTTTTGGGGAGTGAGAATCTTGTCCCCTAACCCCATATTTTGACTTTTGTGACTCTTTCACCGCCATCTTCCGCATGAAATGACAGATCCACTTGTGATGGGCAGTGGCGGAGTCAGAAAAAATTTTTAAGGAGGGCAACTGTTAAATTTTTTTTTTTGAGGGGACATTTATAATTTTGAGGGGGGGCAAATTAAAATTTTTTTCTAAAACTGTAGGCAAAAAAAAAAAATTTACCAAACTTGAGGGGGGGCAGCTGCCCCTCCTGGGCCTTATGTGGCTCCGTCCCTGGTGACGGGGAGGAGTGTGTTGTGCCTAAATTGATTTTCACACCATTTATGCACACGCACGAAAATGCATGCACATAGAGACACAATGATTTATCTCACTCTCTCACCGATGATTTGGTGGAGCCACTACCTCCCTCACACTATATTTTTTCATCACAAAATAATACACAGCCATAAGAGCCTTATATATAGGTTGAAAATTTGAATTCAAATCCAACTAGGACTTTGAATCCAAATCTAACGGGGAGTTTGAATTTAAATCTAACAAAGAGTTTGAATCCAAATCTAACTAGGAGTTTGAATTCAAATCCAATTGGAAGTTTGAAGCTAATTCCAATAATCTCCACCTTGGTGCAAACTTCTCCCAAATAGAATAACAATGCTACTGATGCACCTCAGATTTTGATCAAGTTCAAGTAGAAACTTGACCTAGAGTCACGATCATCTCGACACTTGTGTACCTTACATAGATCTTCTGACTTCAATGAATCAGGAATGTTCGAGATATATCGAACTAGAAAAATAAGTGATTCAAACAAACTGAGTTACTAAATTGATGAATCATAATTGTTCGAGACATATCAAACTAAAATCGGGTGATCCAAACAAACTGAGATACCAAACTAAAATCTTCTCACAAATGTTGGTGCCAGATATGAGATCCCTATTTTGAGAGTCTTCTCATACATGAGATCCCTACTCAAAAAGTCTCCTCACATAGGACGGATGTCTTCAATAATCTTCACCCCTCAGCCCACATGTGGGGGCCAACCAGACTGTTGTGCCTTATTCCCCTATTCTAGAGTACCAGAACAAACGCCACTAAAATTGATAAACTTCACCAAACTAATATATAAAAATAAAATATGCAAATTCTGACCATACGGATGAATCTGGAATGCAAGAAAAACTTAAATAGGACTATATTGAAAAAAATCAAAAACTTAAGGATCAAATTATCAAATCAAAAACTCTGGAGACCAAACTGTGATTTTCAGAATTCCAGGGATTGAAATATAAACTATTTATAACTTCAGGGACTAACATTATAATTTATCAGAGGGAATATTCCTTTGTTGATAGAGCACTGACCAGGCACTTACTAGATAGGCACGTGGCAAGCAGGAGCACGTGCAGAGATCGGGTGATGCGCGCGTGCGAGCACGTGCATGGTCTTCTAAGCGCATGCAGGCGTGTGAATGGGCTGGATCTGATGCGCCAACAGTAAAGTGGCGCATGAGGGCGCGTGCAGCGTGTTCTAGAGACTGTGTTGGCTTTTGGAGATTCGTCTCAACGAGACGAACACGATGATGTGATCAGAAATTGATTTAGAACACTTTTGCAAAGGTCCGAAACTCGACTTGAGCTCTAATACCAATTGTTGTTCCCTAGATCGAATTTCACACCATTCACGCACGCGCACGAAAACACACTCACATGGAGACACAATGATTTACGAGGTTCGGTAATTTGCCTACGTCCTCGTGTAGCAAATTCAATATATTAGAGAAAGATTTACAAATTACATATATCTCACTCTCTTGGTCGAGTGGAGCCACCACCCAGGCCCGTCCCTGGGCCTAGGCCCACCAGGCCTGGGCCTAGGGCCCCCCAAAAAATTCAAATTTTAGGGCCCCCAAACATATTCAAAAATTCTCAAAATTTAGGATTACTCATTTTGTTTTGAAACATTAAAAACTCAAATTAGATCCATTTTAAGGATTACTCATTTTTATTTTAAGCCCTCTCAAAATTCTTAAATTTTAGGACTACCAATTTTTATTTTGGAACGTTAAAAACTCAAATTAGGCCTATTTTTATTTTAGACTCCCTCAAAATACTAAAAAATTCTCAAATTTTAGGGTTATCCATTTTTATTTGGGAATATTAGAAACTCAGATTAGACCCATTTTTATTTAAGACCTCCCAAAATTCTCAAAAATTCTTATATTTTAGAGCTACCCATTTTTATTTTGGAATATTGAAAACTCAAATTAGACCCATTTTTATTTTAGAGCCCCTAAAAATACTCAAAAATTTTAGGGTTATCTATTTTTATTTTGGAACATTGAAAACTCAAATTAAACCCATTTTCAGGCTACCTATTTTTATTTTAAACCCCCAAAAATTCAAATTTTAAGGTCTCAAATTTTTTTTGGCCTAGGACCCCTCAAAACTCAGGGACGGCCCTGCCACCACCTCCCTCACACTACATTTTTTCACCACAAAATAATACACAACCATAAGAGATGTATATATAGGCTCTAACAAAAAGTTTGAATCCAAATTCAACAAGGACTTTGAATCCAAACCCAACTAGGAGTTTGAATTCAAATTCAACTGAAAGTTTGAAGTCAATTCCAATAGTGTGCACTTAAGAAGCTTTTCTTTCTTCTTGGCTTTTTCCAACTAACCAAACAAAAACAAAGGCATTAATTAGTTACTGGAGATGGACCATCTCCAATGCTTTTTGCAATTATTTTTTATTTGAAGACTATTTTTTAACTTGCTACTGTGTTTTTTTTAAATCCTATTTCGATGAAGTTACTACAATAAGGCTGAAGCTATGTGTCCCAATACACTTACAGTTATGGAAGACGATTAAAAAAATTGCGAAGAATTTGTGAAAGAGAACCGTTACCGTGAAAGGGGATACCGGTAGAACTAAAGCAGTGCACTTTAGGACCCGTACCTGTTTAAATTTTGAAAGTTTTGAAAATTCTACGTCATTGTGCAATTGGGAGGAGACAGGGTTTTGGGGATTGAGAATCTTATCTCCTAGACCACATATTTGCAGGAGCTTCTAGTCTTAAAACTGTGTGATATGGTAGTCTTAGGCTAAGGCCTGTATGGTATCGCTTATAATTTAGATTTTTAGACTATTTGAAGACTTATAAGAAAGTGCAAACGTGTTTGGTGTAGTTCTTTTATAAGACAAATACAAAAGTTTAATCTGTTTAATTAAATAAGTTGTTGAATAACTTTTTGTAAAATGAATGTCCAGAATCTCTACGTTTTTAAGTAGAAAGAGCATGAATTTTTTCATTCTAGTATATTTTACTAGCGATTTTTTTTTTTTTTTACAAATTCGAGGTTCCAAAAAATCCCATTTTTTTAGGTCAAAATCAAATAGGTTCAAAAAGGCAAATAAATGATTATTCAAAATTGATATCAATCTCCATAACACAACTTTTTTTTAAACGAATAAGCTAAAAAAGCTAACATATCCGGTGTTTGCCATAGTTTTTTATTTTTCTGTCTTGACATTTGTATTAGTGTTTGTCATAGATTATGATTTTTGTTTATACGCCAAAAACAACTTTAAAAAAATTAATTTTTGAGAAGATCTATTATTGAAAAGCAGAAGTTGAAAATGATCAAAATAAACCTTCCCAAAAATTATATATATATATTTTTTGGACTTCTTCAAATTTGAAAAGGCAGATAACCAGAAGTAAAAAAATGTGACAAATTTTCAAAACAGAAGAAAGAAAAAATTTGATATTTATAAGCAACAACAAACACCCTCAATATAAGTGCTAACAAACATACCCTTACAAATTGCATCTAACATACAAAAATTGGTTAATCTTGCATGTTGTAGGAACCTGGAGAAATAGAAGCTGAGTTTGCTGAGATTGGCACCAAAAGAGTTCTGAAGCGTTTCCTGACATACAACAAGCCTGGTCCCCTGTTTCTACCGAAAGGCAAAGGATTTGGAGATTCAAAAGATGATCCAATCCCACTTCCCTCATGGTTGTCTGAAGAAGATGTTGATTATTATGCTTCCAAATTTGAGCGCACTGGCTTCACTGGAGCTCTGAATTATTATCGGGCTTTGGACCTGTAAGTTCTATTTAGTCTCTGTTTTTTCTAATCTGTTATTACTAAAACCGTCTGGGGAAGGGATTGTCAGTTCGAATCTCCTCATGACCATTGAAGGATTGCCTAGTTGTTAACTTAGAGTTCTTAGAATAATTTTTCTCAAACCCAATTTAGCGTGGCGGAAATACTGGGATATCAAAAAGATCTGTTATTCCTAATGATACAAATACCTAGACTATTCATTCTGTTAGCAAAGAAAAACTTTTAAAGGTCTGTTTGGTTTTTGTTTTCAATACCAGTTTTATAAAACAATTTTTTTTTTTTAAAATGCCAATGTTGTAAAACTACTAAAACTCATCTCAAAGACCAACTCAGTTACACTATTATTTTTTAACATTTTTGGTTCCTGGAGTACCCATTTATTTTCACTTTGTTCTTTCTTTTTTGGTTAATGTTTCCTTTTTGTTTATCGGTGTTCTAGAAACTAGGAACTCATTTTTACTTGAAAATTTAATTAAGTTTCTAACTTTTTGATTAAACGGGAGAAAAAAGGTCATTAAAGAAAAAAAAATAACTTTTACTCAACAAAGATGAACAAAATTTTTAACATTTTTAGAGTCCTCTTGTAAAAGGAATCAGAAAAGTATAAAATTTTGATGAAACGACGATAAAAGTTAATTCAAAACGAAAAAAACAAAAATCAAAGCCACTAAATTAACTCACTAAATTACTTTGGGCCTGATTCTTACATCTAGATCTAATATTTTAAAGCATACTAATAAGCACATGTGAATTGCAGAAACTGGGAACTGACAGCACCATGGACAGGGGCTCAAGTGAAAGTACCAGTAAAATTCATGGTGGGTGACATTGACCTGACCTACAATTCACCTGGCACCAAAGACTACATACACAATGGTGGCTTCAAGAAGGATGTTCCATTCTTGCAAGAAGTAGTGGTAATTAAAGGTGTGGCCCATTTTCTCCATGAAGAGAAGCCTGACGAGATCAACGAACACATCCATGACTTCTTCCTCAAGTTCTTAGCGTCTTCGTCTTTCAAATGTGTGTGTTTGTGAGTGTTTGTGTATGGCCTTGTTGCGATATTATAGAGTTTCAGTATATTTGAAGGTGTTAATGTATATATCCTATGGGTATATTAGTCTTTTTATCCTTTTCTATTTGCCTATTTATATGGCTCTCTTCTTTTGTAACTCTCTCTCTCTCTCTCTCTCTTTCTCTATTCTTCAATACACATCTTCTCTTTTGCTCTCTTTCTCTCTACTTATATGTATGTAGTATATATGTCTATATACATATCATCACTATTCTAACATGGTATCAGAGCCATGGTTCACTCCATCTGATTTTCTAGTCTCTGATCTGTCTCTGTTTTTCTTCATTTCTGAATCATGGTTTTCGATCTGATTTTCGTTCTGCTCTAATTCTGTCCACCAAAAAAAAAAAAAAAAAAAAAAAAAAATCTACCTAGATCTAAAATCTGAACACACCACTGTGTTCCTCGTCGAAATCTGAACTCATCCCAGCCAAGACAACCGTCAACAACCACTGCACGCGCTCACACGCGCGCCCTGAAGGCGGCGCGTTCGATCCACTCTCAGCCAGTCCACCACGCCCACACACGCGCCTAATCCACGCGCCTTTCAATGTGACATCATTCTCACGCGCTTCCACGCACCCCTGCGCGTCAGATCTACTCTCGGCGTGTAGACTACACGCGCCTTGACTATGACGTCAGCCTGCACGCCTGTGACGTCAGCCCTATCTGTTACGTCAGCCGCGCCTTCTCTGACGTCATCAATGACGTCTCGGATGGTCTGCCACCTCTGCTGCCATCTCAGCACCTCATCTGCCATCTCTACTGCCACGTAAGCACCATCTGCCACCTCTGCTCCCACGTAAACATCTTATCTGCCGCCACGTCAGCATGTCCGCGCCACGTCAGCACCTGATCTGTCACCTATGCTGCCACCTCAGCACCTGATCTACATCTCTGCTGCCACGTCAGTGGTCATCTGCCACCTCTTCTGCCACGTCAGCACCTGCTGCCACCTCTACTCTGCGCCTCTGCTGCCTCGTCAGCATCTCTGCCACGTCTGCTTTATGACGTCAGCCCTAAGATGATGACGTCATCTGCCACTCTACTAAATTGCAGTTTGGCCCCTGAAGTTTCTAATTTCTTCGATTTGGCCTCTGATGGTTCTGATTTCTTCGATTTGACCCCTGAAGTCCTGATTTCTTCAACTTGGTCTCTAAGTTTGCTGGTTTTGTCCACCTTCTTCCTGATTCTTCTGCGGTTTGATGTTCTCGTCACCAAACTCAAGTTGGTCTCTGCAAAACCCCCTTGAATTTGAGGGGAGGTGTTAATGTATATATCCTATGGGTATATTAGTCTTTTTACCCTTTTCTA
>BRYE01000024.1:1855000-1857500 GCA_030159115.1 Actinidia arguta var. hypoleuca
ACACCACTTACGATAAATTTGGTCCATACATATGTATTTTTAGCTAAGTTGTATCTAGTATTTTTAACATAAGAACTTGAGATAATTTCAATGTTGGTTCCTATAGTTTAGGAGAAGTTTTACTTTGGACTCCGCAATTCTAATTTAAACATTTACAATTTTATAATTTCTAATCAATTGCAATGTCATCCCTCCATTTAAATTCATTAACAAAAATTTCATGATTATTTCTTCATTTTTTCTTTAACATTTTTAATGGATTTGGATGAAAGGACCGCATTAAAACTTATTGAAAATTATAGGTTCTAATTGTTCAAATTAAAACTCTATGGACCAAAGTAAAACTTTGCCTAAACTACATAGACCAATAATGAAAATTAAAGTTTCAAGCCCAAAATTTAAGGGGAAAGATATTGGAAACATACTTTGGATTGGACCATGGAGAGGATGAAGAATAGATGAAGTCTATTTCCATTTCCATTGCATAAATGAATCTCCTTTTCTTTTGTTTTTTGGTGATATTGTATAATGGAAAAAAGAGAGCCTAGCTTTCCAAAACTCATATTTTCACTGCCTTGGAACATCACATCCCCATCTTGTCTAGAATAAAATAAAAAAGAGTGGATTCCCATTAAAAATTCCCACAATTGGGGGGCATGATACCCATAACAAAACCAAATTTACACTTGCAAACAATGATTAAACTAATTTGAGTTTTTTTTTAAAGTATTATTTTTTTTATACTTTTTTACTCTTTTAGTTGAGATAAATAGGAAAAAGGTATTTTTTATTAAAAAAATGGGTCAAAAATATTGAAGACAAAAATAATAAAAAATAATCCAAATTATTATAAATAGAGTAGAGAAGAGAGAGTATCGATTAGTCGAATTCAAAATTGACACCTCATTCCCACCTCGCGAAGAATAAAATCAATGATGGATTCTCACTAATATATATGGATACGATACCCATTTGGCAAGACTATTCTAAACAAATTATACAAAACAAGGAATACGAAAACTTTTATATATATTAGAAATCGCATAAAAATCACAAGCTATCAATTAATTAGTACTAACAATGCCCAATTTGACCTACTTTTTTTAATAAATATTTTAGTTACTTTGATTTTTGATTTCTTTTACAGTTTGATCAAAATTTTATATTTTTTTGATTCCTCTTGCCAAGATAAATCTGAAAACGTACAAATTTTGTTCAAATCTAGAAAAAAAATCTACTAGACACAAAAAATGCAATTTTGTCAAGTATTTGATGATATTTTTTCAAAATCAGATGAAAAAAGTTATATTTTCAAACTACTATCGTTAAAAGGAATCGAAAAATTATAAATTGATCAAGTGGTTTTAAAAATTCACTATAAACGAAAAAAATCAAAAATCAAAACAGCTAAAACATCGGAAAGAAAAAAGAAGTAGGGTAAACTAGGCCTAGATATCTAAAATTGGGCATAATGTCATTGTGGCATATATTCCTCATTCTCAAAAACGACATCAACATTAGATTACATTCCATGGTACAATTGTTGTCATGCCCTAAAAAAAAATGGTCCCAACAAACACAGCTAAATTTCTCACACATCTCCATCTTTGAATTGTTCCCAAAATTCGCAATTGTAGCTTCCTCTTATCAGCTCCAACGCAAGTATCTTGACAAAATGTGGCCAATTCCAAAGGACTTTTTTGTTTCTTCTTTTGTTTTTTTAGATAGTTGCTTTCATTGATAATTGAACAAGGTAATGTTTTCTATTTTTCCTATATTTTTTTTAAATAAAAGGTTAGGTCTAGCTTTTTTTCCCGATTTTTTTAGTAAACTTTTTATATTTTTCAAGTTTTTCTGATCAAGATGAATCGAAAAAATCTAAAATTTTGATCAAATGGTTAAAAAAATTCACTAAATATAAAAAAAAATGAAAAGCTAAAGTAGCTAACAAATGTATATAAAAAAGAAAAGTGAGGTCAAACTATGACTTCATTTTAGATAGTATAAGTTCATCCTAAGGGGAAAATCTTGTATGTTATGTGTATCGTAAAGATATTTATGATTGGCTGTGATGAATATTACTGGGGTTATATGTTAAAAATAGTTTGTTACGTGTTATTGAAATAAATGTTATGACATTTTGTGATAAAAAAAATATAATTTTTTTAATGATCGGTTATGATGAATGTTGCGATCGATTTTGTTAAATCTAGACGCACCATATGTATTATTTTTTGGGATGTGTTCTGTTGCCTCACCCTTTATTGAGTTTCACATTTGTAGCCTAATTAATTAAGCTTTAAAATTAGGAAACTATTAGTCACTATCAATTTGTCTTTTAACCTACATGAATTTTTTTATTAGTTGGATAAGCTTTGGTGGAAATGTTGGTTCTACTTAGATTAGTAATTGGCCTACAGCTATAGATCAAATAAGCACGCAATTATGCCTCAGACAACCATTGGTGCGATTGTGACATGCCTTTGTCTTCTTATTATAT
>BRYE01000024.1:1887500-1890000 GCA_030159115.1 Actinidia arguta var. hypoleuca
CGTCGTCTGTTGCAGAACCAAATAGTGTATGAAATAATGTACAGATAACGACAATGTAATCTACGATTGAGATTTAACACGACAATATTTGTCTCGAATCAGACCCACATTCCTATTTTTTTGAAGTTGAATGATTTTTTTTAGCTTGCAATTATTGGCCAGCTCATTTTCCTTAGGGATACCCGAAGCAGGGAGAGTCCCCATCATTGCAGAGGAAGAAGACGACGGTGGCTATCAAAAGCCCGATGGCAATGATTTTTGCAGAGGTTCTCGGAAATTGATGCGAGTAATAGAGGCTTTTGGGCTTGAGAACCAAATCGAATGGTTCAATCTTGCATGAATTGCATATAGGTAATGCCTATAATGACTAGATTTCCACTCAAACTCTAGCATAGAATCTGATATTGTGCTCTTGAAATGGGGATGAGGGTCAGGACCAATAGATGATAATTGAGGGAGAGAGAGGAGGTTAGTAAAATTATTTCGCCTATAAAGTTTGTTTGGGATATCTAAAAATATTAGTTTTTTTTTGGTAGACTTTTCACAAACACACCAAATAAAACTTACAAAAAAAACTCAATAGGACGGCTAAAAAAACTTATACCAAACAAATTAAAAAAAAAAATTGACTAAAATCTCAAAAAAAAAAAAAAAAATACTCCAAACGGGCCTACGATTTATTTGACAAGTATCCAAGTGTTTCCAATTCTATAATGATGCCCTCTCCTTTTTTGTTAATTTCCTATTTTTTTTGGAACATTTTTAATTCTCATCTTGGCTTCTTCTATTATTTTTTTATAATGGTAATTTGAATTGTAGATTTTGATATGGCCCACATCCAATGATGGTGTTGATATTGTTTTTGCATTGAATTGAACCATTTTTTTAATTTTTTTCAAATACACTTACCACACAAAACAATAACGATAATAACCAACTATAACAATTATAAATTATTGTCTGTTTTTTACCATAAAGAAAAAAAAATAATTAGGAACATTTTCGTTGTCCATGAAAAAAAAAACAATGATTAACTAGTTGTTACCAAAAAGAAAACGAAAGGTAACTCTTTCATTGTCCAGGAAAAAAAATAAGAAAAAATTGTAATGGATTATGTAAGGGCCAAAATGTGTTTGGGCCATATTGATTGACTCAAGGTCCATTATTAAGTTGTACTTGCTGAGTAAGGATATGTCATTAATTGGGCTAATTGAGCTCAGTCCATAGGGATTTGACCTAAAGAGTTGGACCCAAGGCCGAGCCCAGGTAGTGCGAAGTTGAGGCAGTCGATGGAAAGAAACAGACTCTCTCTAACTAGCAGTCATCTCTAACAAGTAAAGATTTATTTTCTTATTGAGATAAGGAGGATGACGGGGATCATGCTGGTAGAATTGGATATGGAGTGAATAAGTTTCTCTTTGTATAGATATATGTGTGTATATACAAAAAGAGATGCACATGCTTAATGTCTCTAACTACTTGTATAGATAAGACATTCAATTAATTTATTTATTATAACTCTCATAAAATGGACCCTACTGTTATCACTTGGAGTATTCATATTCTCACTACTAGCAATACTTAAATTAGATTATTAGAGTGTCTGTCTAATCACTAAGTTAGCAGTTGTTTAACAGACAATAAGGGTAATATTGTCATTTAATATAAGAACCAACATTTTCAAAGGTAATTTTTGCTATACCAAATGTCAAATGAGGTTCACAAGAGTGAAAGGGTAATATTGTCATTTAATATAAGAACCGACATTTTCAAAGGTTTGAGACAGTAATCATTGCACTTTGAATGGTGCTTAGCGAATGAGAAATTGGAAAGTTATCCACCGCCTATTACAACCACATAACAAGGTTATATATTTTTTTTAAAGTGAAAATAAAAATTTTATTAAAAAATAATGAATACTTGTGTTCCTAGTTTAAGCTTGTAAGTTGCAAGGCTTCGTATAGATATAAATTTATAATAAATTAAATTAAAATTACTTGTAAACTCTATAGCTCGAGTTAAGATTTAATGATTTATATTTTATTATTGTGAAATTAAAATTGAAAGCTAATATGGGTGAGCATTTTAAAATCTATATCTATCTAAATGAAGCCTCTTCGTGGCACAATTCACGAGTACACTAACAAAAATTGACATTTTTTAAAAAAAAACTGGAAGAAACTCGACTACCTACCGTTTCTCCCATTGATTGGGTGTCATGCATTTGAGCTAATTTCGTTTATCAACTTAACCAACAATTTACTTGCAATTGGTCAACAATAGGGTTCGCTGTTTTAAATGACACTCGACTCACTCTTCTAACCAATCACAAGTAAGGGGATTGTAACATTATATTTTATATTCGCACCAAAACATATTATATTTCATGAATTATTTATGCATAATGATATACAAATAAAATCTATACAAATTTTTTTTGTGGCAACATATGGACATTTCAATTTTCAATCAAATATCCATCAATATGACTTTATTTATT
>BRYE01000024.1:1895000-1905000 GCA_030159115.1 Actinidia arguta var. hypoleuca
AAATATAAAATTTTACTAAACGGCATAAAAGCGTTCATTGTCAACAAAAAAACTAAAAAACAAAAACGTATCAAAAAAACTAGATCAAACTGAGCCTAAAAATTAATGTAAAATGAGTCACACGTATAACGAACTTGATCCATGAATATACTTTTCTCAATACTTTTTCATCAAATGTATTTCTCGTTAGAGTACTGATATACAAATATAAAAATTATGAAGAATGACTTGACAGAATGTTAACCTTATAATTTCAAAAAAAGCACCCATCAAGACTATGGGGGTGTGTGATATAGCTTAATGTATTTTAGAATTGCTTATTTAGAAACCTAACTTGAAAATATTTAAAATAAAACTTTCAAGAATCAATTTTTTTTTAACTTTTGTATTTTGTTTTTGACCCATAAGCAGAAACAAAACCTGTATCAAATATTTTGACATAGCTTTCAAGATATAAAAATGCAGAAATTGCTACTTATAACTTATAAGTAGCCAAACATGCACTACCTTTCAAGCGATGATGATGTTTACATGTGTTGTAGGCTGAGACTGGGATCCTTGTGGGCATACTGGATGTGGGCTTTTTGGGAGCGGCAATAGTAGTCACTCAGCTGGCACTGCACGGAGAGACTCGGATACATGCCATAGGCTGTTTGGGTGCGGGTCTAAACATCATCATGTATGCCTCTCCTCTGGCTGTCATGGTAAGTACTTAGGCCCTGTTTGGTATAGAAATTTTAACTGTATTTTGACTGGGGGAATTTTTTTTTTTTTTTTTCATTTGGTTTGATTTTTTTAGTTGAGCGGATGATTTTTTTGTCTAATTTTTGAAGACCTGTTTGGCCTAGAATTTTAAATAAACTCAGCGGCTGTTAGTACTTTTTTATTAATTTATGGCTACAAAGCTAAATGATTTTTTGACATCCCAAGTATGAAAATTTAATTTTTTATCTCACTTTTTAATATTTTAGTAAAAGCTTTAAAAAAATATAATTTTTTAGCTCGGCCAAATGGGACTTTGTATAATTGCAACACGGTGCTGATCATTCATTTTGTAGGTCCCACATTTAACAAATTATTCATAAAAATTTTAGATTGATTAAACTTGCATAACCATATAATCTCTTTTGAAAAAAAACAGACTGAAAGAATGATGTTGATTGAGAATAAATTGTTCTGCAAATGTGGTCCTGCAAATGTGGTCCAATCAATCTTAAATTTTTCATGCTCGGTAAAGTTTACAAAATGAATAATTCTAATCAAATTATTGAATGCTCGGTGCGTCCAATATCATACAACCCCCAAATCTAACTTACATACGGTATGTGTACTATTGGGCATAGTCTTCGGAACACAGCTCTCTAAAAGTGTTGATATTAATGATTTTTTTTGACTATTTTATTTAAATTAATTTTATTTTTAGTGATTTTTAAAATTTTGTCAGTTTTTTTTATTAGAGAAATCTAAAACGTATTTTTTTACAATACATCACTAAATATAAAATTAATCAAAAAAATCTGTTATTGGTACAAACACAAATAAAATCGTGGTATTAATGCAAGATTTACATGTGTTTTTTTTTGCCAGAAAACTGTAGTGAGAACAAAGAGCATAGAGTTCATGCCGTTTTTCCTCTCATTTTTCTTTTTCTTGAACGGAGGGGTTTGGGCTTTCTACGCTTTGCTCAAACACGACTATTTCCTCGCGGTATGCTCATTTCTAAACTTCTTAAATCACATTCCTAATATGCGTGAATATGGATTCAAATAATTCTACAACATAGTTTCAATATATATAAATCGGTTCAGTTCGAACATATAAATCAGTTCTCTATCATATGCACCGTACGTTCAGTCCGATCTAATGATTCTTCCGGTTTTTTAGACACCCGTCCCTACTATCTATCTTCTTTATATGGTATCAAGACGTAATACTAATAATTGTTGGTTAAAAAAAATTGAAAATATTTTTTGGTGTATAGGTACCAAATGGGACTGGATTTTTGCTTGGAAGTGCACAGCTAGTGCTGTATGCTCTATACAGAAATGCCAAGCCATTGAAGAACAATTTGGATGGATTAATGGACGACGGGGGGCAACATGAGCACCTCATTTCTTCTTCAGACCAAATAATTGTACAAGTCAATGCATAGTGATTATAGGGAAAATGAAAGCTGCAAGAGAAGTACAACTGTTTTTTTTTGTGTGTGTGTGTTTTCTTTTTTAGTTAATGTTCTTTGGATTTGATTACTTGAAGGATTGCTATATAAAGTTTGGATTTTAGGAGAAAATACTAGTGCATAGGGAAGTTTGGAGAGAATTGAATGGAAAAAAATAAATACAAGAGACTTATATGCAATAAACATGAATATATATATATATATATATATATATATACACACACACACATACACTAGCGGGTTTGGAGTAGGTGTTGTCCGTTAAAAATGACATAGTTTAAATTGAAACTCCTTAAAACATCGTTTTGATTACAAAAAAAATAAAGAAACTTGCTATTTGAAAAACAAACATGAAAAGTTTTGAGAATTTGAAAATATATTTTTAATGTTTTCGCAAAAAATGTATTTTACTTCCGAAAATTCATGAGAAATAGGTTTTGAAAAACATTTAGCAAATCTAAGTAAGTTTCAAAAAAGCAATTTGCAAAACTGATTCTTAAAAATGCAATAAAAATAACCTGATTCTTTTAAAACACAAACACAAGTTGTCAAAATTAATTTTAACATTTTGATTTTAATTTTTTTAAGTAAAAAATACGAATCGCTTTTATATTTAATTTATTTTGAGTGAAAATAAGTTTTGAAAATTTAAAAACATAATGTTTTTAAATTTTCAAAACTTATTTTCACTCAAAATAAATTAAATATAAAAGCGATTCGTATTTTATACTTAAAAAAAAAAATTAAAATCAAAATTTTAAAATTAATTTTGAAAATTGTAACAAAAAAAGTCCTATATTTTGACAAAAATGTTCAATCTTTATCGATATTCATTTTGATCAAAATTACATCATTTTAAGGGTTATGCACGATGCTTACTCTTTTAAGGGGCAACACAAACCTCAAACCCAAGCCCAGCTAAGTAAACCCGAGCGGGATCCAACAAGCAATAAGACCCGAGTATGGACAGGTGCGAAGAGGCTAAAAAGCAGCAAATTCACGAACACCTACAGGGAATCGAAAGGAACAAAAACCTAAAAGAAACTAATCTAATTTATTTGTTGCAATTTTTTCATAAAAATAACTTGAGCCGGCTTCATTTTTGAGTTCACGTCAACTTAGTTGTTTATTTATTTTATAATATCTACTATCGTCCTGGCAGATACAATGTGCATTTGCAAGCGACAATAACGAAAAGAGGGATTTGTATACTAATGAGGAGAGTCCTATTTTGTTCAGCCAACCAACTATAAGTGAGTGAACATTACTTTTATTAATTATGATTCCACTATTTCAAACAATCACAAGAACGTGCAATGTTCACCAATTCACCAACTTATCAGGTAAGTAAATAAATTTATTTTCCTATAGAGGGATAATTTGTAAGAGTTCTAAGACAATTAAGGGGAAAAAAGAAAATATATATTTATTTTAATTAGTGTATTGAGAAATTAAATCCCTAAATCTAAGAGTAATTTTGTCATTTTTGTTAAAAAATTAGCTCCAATAGTATCTTGATAATAGTTTAAAAGTAAGAAATGTTAGTATTATTTTAGAATTTATAGAGGAGGTGGCTATCAGAAACTTGAGGAAAGTAGATAAGTGAAACTAATCCTATTATTTAGATCCCAACTGCAATTCAAATTCGAAACAATCCAAAGTTTTGGATTGCAAAAGTTTTAGTTCAAGTATTTTGAGCCCTATTTTGATGATTCTAACAGTTCATATTGTACACCACATCAAGAAATTTAGTATTGTAAAAAATCACGTAGATCGGATACAAATCAATAGTTGATCAATAACAATTTATATCAAGATAAACGAGTATAATTTTGAGTGTGATATTTATTTATTAAATTTTAAAACAGTATTGAACGGATATTAATTTTTTATTTTTATAATATTTTTTTACAACGAAGTCTGCAATATAAATGGTTTAAATCATCAAACTAAGCTCAAAATACTTGAACTACACCTCTACAGTCCAAAAATTGAATTTTATGATTTTTATCATTTCACTTTCTGTGCATAGCACGGACTTTTGCTGGTAACTAGTAGGGGCCAATCCTCAACCTTTTTAGCTTTATATTCTGTAATAGAATGAGGTATCCGATAGAGAGAGAGTGAGAGATTGTGATACATACCGCAATCAACGCACCATTTAAGAACCTTCAAAACAAGCTTTATATTCAGCTCCCAATACTTAATCTGTCATGCTTGCCACGAACTAGGACACCGTGCTCTATCAACAACTGCTTGAACCTTCAAAACAAACTTTTGTATCCGAGTGTTTGACATAATTTTTGTTTATGGGCCAAAACGTTATAAAAGTTGAAAACGAACTGATTCTTGAAAATTATATTTTGAAGCTTTTCAACTTCTGCTTTTAAATAAGCAAATCTAATATATGTTTAGCTATACCAAATATCCTCAACAATTGATGAATTAGTAAATGAAACGAAAGGAAAATCAGATGCATACCTAGTTTCCTCTTCCATCAGCAATTTACCATTTTCACTTCAACTGGTAATAATTTGATAGAAAACCACAAGTCTTGAACAAGGGGAAGAGTGAGAACAGGGCCCAAAGAACAATAATAGAATAAATGAAAGCATCCTCATCAAGGCCTGCAATAGACCATTGAAGAAATCAGTCCAGGAGTGTGGTAGGATTTCCAACAGCCAAATCAAATCCCAACCTGGAACCTTTCCAGAGTACAGACATACTTGAGAGTGGTTGCATTGAAAACATAAATGTTCAATCAACACTGCTATGATTTCAGAATTTGAACCTAGAAAAGTTCTTAGAATTCAAAACGAATAGTTCAGATTCACCTGATTACGCATTTACGCACTCAATTGAATCTGAACCATTTACATACTTAATTGAATCTGAACCATTTATTTTAAATTCTGTGAATTTTTCTTTGTCTAAATTCTGAAACAGTAGGGTTTCTTATTCTTCATATTTAGTGGACTCCTCATATTGGTAGCATCTAGGACACAAGGGATCAATTGAAATTCCTTTTGAGAAATGGCAATCTTGGTTGGAAGAATTCTGTGTACAAGTTTCCAGATAAAAAAAAGAATTGAATTTAGTCGGAATATTGAGCGACCAAATCTTGCACCACAGCTTAGAGAGCACTTCAGAAGTTTGGAAATGAGAAGGATATTTGTCTCCAAGAGCAAGAAGTCCGTAACAGAGAAATCCCCATTTTTTGACACAGCCCCAATCAACTTGTCACCAGCCGGACTCTTAGCGATTTAGATGGTATTGAGTGGGGAAAACAATGCTGCTAAGGGACGATCTCCATTTTTGGGTATCTGGATTGATGAAATTTGAAAGTTTGAAATTGCTGTGAAAAAGAGAAGATATAGAATTTCATCCCCATGAACATCCTATCCCGCCCAAGGTTTAGAAGCAAGGAAATTATTGCAAGAGCAGTACTTTGCAAATCAAACCCCTGCTAATGAGATATTCCGGATTTGATATCAACCACCTTTTTCCCAAAGGAGTTTGGTAATAAGAGGCTAGTAACTTGGTTGGCAAAATAAACGGGCACTCGGAAAATGGAGAATAAATAAATAGGGATAGGGATAGCTGAAAGAGTGTTAAACAAGACATCTACCCTGAAAGGAAAGCGAGGAAGATTTCCACCTTTGAAACTTTTTGGAAATTCTATCTAGAATACCTCAAAAGATTTCCCTTTTGGACCCCAAAAAATCCAAAGAAGAGCCTAGACAGACTCCTGGAATTGGAACCAAAGAAATACCAAAATATTGAAGATCCCTTCTGTCACCAACGGCTGACAAGAATCTAAAATTTCTGAAAGTTAATTCTCTGACTAGATTGACAACAATAAGCATCCAACATCCATTTGAGACACCATATGTGTTCCGGGATAAACTCAAGAAATACAAAACAATCATCAGCAAAAGCAAATGGGAAACAGGTGGAGCTGTCCTACAAATGGAAATACCTCTGCAAATTTGTTGACTAGCCAAAGATTCAAAAGAGGAAGATAAAGCTTGAACAATGAGCAAAAAGGGGTAAGAGGACAGTGGATCACCTTTTGTCTGATACCACAATAAGGATTGAAAAAATAAATAGGGTGACTATTAATGAGAAAACGACACAGACGACACACATTCCATAATGAGATTGACCCAGTGCTGACTGAACCACATAGTATGTAAAATCCCTCCCAGGAAAGGCCATCTAACTCTATCATAGGCTTTATTCATATCAAGTTCCAAGGCAAGGAGAGATTTTCTCCCCTTTTTCTTATGCCTAATGAACTCAATCATTCCATGAGATAGTAAAAGGTTATCGGAAATGGCTCAAGAAGGAATAAAGTCATTTTGAAACGTAGAGATGATAGAATGAACGACTCCCCTTAGCCTATTAGCAAGAACTTTGGCTATAAGCTTGTATGCAACATTACACAAGCTAATGGGGCGGTAATCATGAATAGACTGAGGGAAATTTTCCTTAGGAATCAAAGACATATAAGTTCTATTTACCTCTCGCAGCATGTGACCTGAGTTGAGAAAAGACAAAACAGACTTCGTGATACCACTTCCAATCAGATTCCAGTGCTTTTGCTAGAACGCTGCAATACTACCATCTGGTCCCGGTAGTTTCAACGCTCTCGTCTGAAAGAGAGACTGACTAACTTCCATCTCATGGAATGGAAAATAAAGCGCTTGTTTCGCATCTTCAGTAGGCCTCGAACAAAAGTAGGACATCAAAATGTTGATGATAATCCCAAGTTTCACCTTCGTCAAAGGAATTGATCTTGATTAGCACCCCCTTTCCATGGAAGCTGTTTTGAACCAGCTCCAAATCCCTACACACCTCTGATATCTGGCCCTGAGTATTTCTATGAGTAAACTTACTCCAATTGCGCAAATGCCTAAACAGAATGCCTTGTCTTCACATAAGAACATACATTGTCAATCCACGAACCAGAATTTGCCAAACCTTACGGACAATAGCAGCTGCTTCATTAGAATGTAACCAAAATGCTTCAAACTTCTCAGTAGGTTTGGACTTAAAATCAGACTAATTAGAATCCAATACGAGAGGACTGTGATCAGATCATTGAATAGGCAAAGTGAGAAGGGCATCTTTATTGTGCAAAATACACCAGTCTTCCGAACAAAAGGCTCGATCCAATTTCTCATAGTAAGTAGCTTGCCCTGGTCTGTTGTTCGTCCAAGTAAAAGGCACTCCTTGGCTAGATATCTCAATCAGCTTAGTATTGAAAACAAAGCCAGCAAACCTATGCATCCCTGGAGGACTTCTGTGATTGTTGCTCAATTTAACACAATGAAAAAGAACTTGATTAAAGTCGCCTATAATAGCAAAAGGAGCTGTTCACTCAGATATCACGTCCTGAAGCATAACCCAAGTTTCGTTTCTTCTAGCTTGCTCTTGACCATAGAATCAGATCGCAAACCATAATTTACCCATTTCATCAACAATTTCCAACACAAGTGATCGTTCAGATTTCCAACACAAGTACCCTTTGAGTGCTTATATATTTCAAGTGCTTATGTTTCTACCAAAAAAAGAGGGTCTATAGTTTCCTCACTATAACACCTAAATTATCTTTACACTATCCTAATAATCACCTAAGGATTCATATCAAGAACAGGCATTAAAATTCTTTTTTTTAAAAAAAAAGACTATCTATGGGCCGCCTATGCCAACCGTTTTACTCAGAAATTAGATGATATGGAATACATGCTAGAGAAAATTAAATTCAAACTCCATCACTTGTGGGCATATTACAAAGAAGAGCTAGCTTCTACTCAAACTACATGCAACACCAACATAGCTCAATTTTGAGTTAATTAGCTATTTTGGATTCTGAATTTTTTGTCTTTAGTGGACTTTTTTCTGGGTTTTATCATAATTTTGTACTTTTCCTCTTCCTCTTGATAAGATGAATATGAAAAAGTAAAAGTTTTAATCAAATTTGGAAGAAAAAAAGAAATTAACTTATGTGTCGAGCGAAAATAGATTATTTTTTTGTCTTTAGGGAATTTCTTTTCAAATTAAATTAGAATGTTCCATCTACAGGTTTCACTCGTCAAGAGAAACCGAAAAAGTATAAAAATTTAATCAAACGGTAAAAAGAACTCACTAAACTCCGAAACCAAAGTAGCAAAATTTAGCTATTTTACCTTGGCCCAAACTGGACCTGAGTCTGCAACATTCCAGACTCGGAAGTCTTTAAACTGCACAGCTAACATTGTGATCAAATGAGCTGCTCGGTTCCCATGTGGTTACTGTCCACCAGGTCACCAATGTCTAATAAATTTTCAGCCATAGGGGTTCTTCACTAAATTAATTATATATTGTCCAAGCAATCACTGCGTAAGATTGCATAGTTGCTTTGGTCCATTAAGACCGGATTGGGCTAGTTAATTCTCTAATATAGTTGTTTTGCTTTTAGAGTTTTTTTCATTTTTAGTGATTTTTCTCCCAATTTTAATCATAATTCCGTACTTTTGTGATTACTCTTGATGAGAGGAATCTAAAAATTTTAAAGTTTTGCTGAAAATTTGAAAAGTATAAATCTCTCGTGAAGTGGTTAAAAAAGATCACTAAATACGAAAAAAACTCAGAAACCCAAAAACTAAATCAACTCAAAGTAAACCATATTCAGCTAGCGCAATCTGAGCGTAAATAATTAAATTTATTTATCAACTTGATGATAATGAAGAAACACAATTGTAATTGACTATTAAAACCTCCCATTTTGCTGTCATTAATTTTCAGGTTGGGATATTCAAGGTTGAACTCAATTGTGAACCTCAGTCTCTCCACTTCAGGTGGCTTTGTGGTCCATAATGGAGGCAGCCCTTACCGGGCTAGAACATGACATGATATATTATATTTAGCATAAATTTCACTTTGCCCCCTTACGGTGGGAGCCATGTGCGGATTACCCCACGATGTGTAAATATCGCCACATAACTCCATTTTAACAGTAAGTGCATGTGCCTAGATGGCGAATGAACCATTTAATGAAGACGAAAATAACCTCATAAATCTTTAAATTTTCAAACTAATGCCTTCTTTTCTCCCTCTTTCCACCATTTCTCTCTCTCTCTCTCTCTCTCTCCACACACACACACACACACACACACATATATATATATATATATATATGCTTCAATTGTGTATATGTCTATAGATAAGAGGGATTGGTGTGTATGCGCGTGTAGTTTTATTTGTGTTTCTACATATATATGTATGTATATGTGTGCGGGTATAGTTGATTGGCTAAGAGAAAGAATATGAGGGTATTATGGTTAATTTATGAGTTATATTAACTCATGTTAATGGTGCATTTTAGTCCAAAAGCTACAGGACAGTTATGTGGTAATTTCTAACCTTCATGGGGTAATCCGCACATGGCCCAAACCATAGGGGGAAAATTGTAACATGAATACTTAACGGAAAAGTAGAAGTAGAACACCAGATTAACATAGACTCTCAATCTAAGGAGTTGATTATGACTTTTTACCAACAAACCTAAGGAAACGAAGGAAAAGATATCCTTACCAGCAACTCCCATTTCAGCCAATGCCATGATAGCCTCAATATCATAATGGCAAAGTCTGCCACAAAAAAAAAATAAACAAGAAACAAGCATGCCATAAGAAAACAAAAATCTGTCATAACTAATTAACAGAAAAGTAGTAAGATTGTAACTGAAATAAGTACTAGCAGTGTTGTTAAAACAATTATTTGTTGTTATTCTAGTAGCAGTAATATTTACTGGTAATAGACTAATAATGGTATTTA
>BRYE01000024.1:1915000-1917500 GCA_030159115.1 Actinidia arguta var. hypoleuca
AAGCAATGTCAGACTCAGGAACACCTTCAGTTATTATAGCTACAACTCTGATGGTTGGTTGTTTCAGAGCCGTCATATAAGTGTAGTGCTGCAAAAAAGAACTTAACATAAGAAAAGGTCAGCAGTTAGATGTGCCGCACAAGCGACGTCAATACTGGGTGTAAAGTACAAAAATCCAAATGAAGGTAAGAAAATCGTAACCTCAGAAAAATGCAAGTCCATATGGTTTTCCAAGTATGAGAACATCATGAATAATTTAGCTCTGGGCACAAAAATACAGGCTCAAGTTTTATATCCAAGTCTAGGTACGTAACTAGCAGTTTCATACCCTATTGATTGTACTTAACAAGTTATAGAATCATACTTAACTAGGTCTGCTACCAGTAAGATCTTAGGATTGTATTATTCGATTTCGTAAAGAATTTAGCGTATGTTGAAGAACGAAGCTGTAAAAGCATATTTGTCATTGGGTCATTTTGTATTACCCTTAAGAAAGCAGCTCTCCACATATATTGATGTTGATCCTGTATGCTAGTTAATCTCACTAAACAATTTAATTCCATCATAGCTTGAGGAGCACATTTAAGTACCATTTTCATATTCAATAGTTAAGTGTGGAAAGTGAACAAAAATTTTAAACAAAGGGATTATTTTGTACACAGTGTACTAGAATAGCAATTTCCTCCCAACCAAAGAAGAGTTTATGAGAACCCTCAGAACCAAGATTGATAATTCCAACAACTGAGTCCTGATAAAGAAATTGAAGCATGGTGACTATGAAAAGCAATTCAACGGAAGAAAAAATATATATCCAACTGAAAAGAAATGAAAGAAATTATACACACCACATAGAAAGTCAAAATCAAGTATTCGTTGGATGGGTAGCAGCTTGTAATTGTAGAATAATGCTTGCATAGTCCAAGAGAAAAGTTGTTCGGAAACCATGGTGTAAACCAAAGGGACATGTGCACAAGAAAAATGTTAACGTCTAATTTTTTTAGTCTCTACTACATCAAGTAATGTTGAAAGTCACTAGGACAATAAGCCAAATGCACTAATAGTAAGGAAAATAATTTGACCGACCAAGAAAACAAATTAAACTTGGGAGTTCCAACAAAGAATGATCCAATGGTTCAAATGTTTTGTTCTAGTGGAAGCAAGTTCTATGTAGCCAGTGTGCCTTTCCAATTTAACATTGAAGTTCAGAACTGCTAAACAATACGGGTCCAAATCATACCTCTGTCACCTTATATTGTGGAGATAATATAAGTTGGAGCTCATACTTGGTATTAAGATCCTCAAGGACATTGGAGGCTTAATTTCTTTTAGAGGAGTAATTTTTCCCTCTTCAGCCAAAGAAAATCGTAACCAAATGATTGTCCAAAATGGTAGTAGGGAGGAGGAATACCAACATAATGGCAATAATGAGATGAGATATTCAGAAGCTTAACAGCTTCTCAAACATTTCTTTGATTGCAGTTTCAAATCCTTTATATGAAGTAGGGACACAAGAGCTCCAGTATCTCGAAATGCTTGATTCTTCGCTTGCGCAGACTTCATCTCACCAACACTTTTGGCTCCCTGATTTAACAACATCAAGCAAAATTAGAGTTTTTGTCTGTATATAACCAAGGAGATAACCATCATTGAAAAAAAAATAAAAAAAGCTAATCCAAGAGAATCCAGCAGTACCTCACTCCATGATCAAATTGTACTTCTCACTTGAAGGCCGTGCACAAGTTCCACTGACCCAAGAAACCAAAGATTTGTTAATTTCCCCCTGTTTTATGGCTTCCACCACGGAAGATTCATCACGACCACCAAGTTCACCTAGAACAACCATCATTTTAATCTGAATTAGTTAATCAGAAAATTAGGTTAGTAAAAGAAAATATACGAATCAACCTACAAAGAGAAGTGTCAGGGGAATACCAGTAACTATATGACAACTTCTCACTTAATAATTCAAACAATTTAAAGCTGGGTAAGAACAGCTTGCCGTACAGAGATGCTGTTGTATTTGTATCACACTTCCACCTTTTAAGCATGAGCTTAAGAAATCAAACATATTTGTTACAGACTTGCAGTAATTTTAATAAATTCTTATATACCTTTGAAACACACCAGTCAAACCTTTTTCACCTCTAACCATAAATACATTGTTGATCAGTTCAAACCAGACTTTCCTGCAACTCCAACTGATTCAACCACCTCCACATTCTTTCTGTCTATGCGGTCAAACGGAAAACTGCAGCCTGACTGAAACAAAAAGATAAAAAATTGAGAAAGATCCTGAAGACGTCAGTTTCCTCCTAGTCAAAGACAATTTTTTAAACGTTATGAAAAAAAATACTGACTGCAATGGAAGCATCTTAACTGAGGTGACAAGCATCATGCTAAGGCTGTGCTGATTGAACATGAAACGTCCCAACAGACTTGTTGGCTAAGATGGCTTGCCAACTTGGTAGGGATCTCCACATATGTTTGACGTCGCCAAAGA
>BRYE01000024.1:1922500-1927500 GCA_030159115.1 Actinidia arguta var. hypoleuca
TTTACATACAAATTAATTTTAAAAAAAATCTTGACAAATAATTTTAAAATTATAAACAGTCAGTACAATTTTAAAATTATAAACAGTCTCAAATCTTGACAGCGGTCATAGATTTGACTTAATTGAAACAAAATAGATAGTTTAGGGACGAATAAGATTTCTAAATAGATCAGGGGATAAAAGTGAAATTAACCCTACTTTTCTATGAACACAATTGCTTTCGTCACACCACGAGGCATGTTCATAGGTTCCCAGACTAGAGTCCCTAATAGAACACGTGGAAGCCAAACAGCCAACAGGCGACGATTTGGACTTGACCGGACCGTCCAATCACAGCACTGAGGAAACCGACTTAAAAGGCGATTTCAATGAACTGATCTCACTTTCACCTGTACGCAAATCGAAACCAAAGCGAAAACGAAAACCACCACAACGAAAATCAATTACTCGAAGGAAGAAAAAAATGGCTGAAGCGAAGACAATCGTCGATTCTATCAGAGAATGGGTCGTCGACCACAAGCTTCGCACGGTAGGTAACCTCTGTGTGTGTGTTTTTTTAATTATTTGCGTGTTGTACGTATAATTGTGTTTTTTATGTTTGTGTATTTGGGTTTGATTTTGATGGTTTGTTTTTAAAAATTGTGAAGGATGTTTGTGGCTGAGCGGTATAGCGGGTTCGATCGCCTACAACTGGTCCCAACCCAACATGAAAACCAGCGTTAAGATCATTCACGCCAGGTACGATTTCCATATACCCACATCAGAATCATCACCCATTCTGAAAATCTGTTTGGTTCTCGAGAAAATTGGGCAAGAAGGAAGACAAATATATATATATATATATATATATATATATATATATGTTGTTGGCGGCGGCGACGGCCAAACGTCAATTTCATTAACCTCTTGTTTCAGAATTTGTTCTGTCTGGGATTGTTAAAACACCAATTGATCAATTTTTGGTTTTGGGGGGGTCACTGTTTATTCCAGAGATAACTGTTGATTCCATGGATAAATTCCACTGTTATGAGTGGTAAAGAAAGAACTAAACAAATACATTTATCCATTAACCAATAGATAAGCATATCTATCGTCAACAACTTTGCCAAAAATTGTCGGCGTCTTTTCCGTATTCCATATTCCATTTGGCATTCACTTTTTCAAAAACAATATAAACACACAAGAAATAAACAAAAAAAAAATCATCTGAGAGATAAAGAGAGAATTAAACAAATAAATTTATCGATTAAACAAATAGATTTATTTGTGTACATATAAATTTATCTGTTATCTTTTGACGAACAAATAAATTTATATAATAGATAAAATTATCTGTTCCAACAATGGTTGTTAGATCTCCAAGATAGTTGTGACTGGATCAAAGAGTACCAATGAACAAATCTGGTGCAACCTTTACCAAAGAAAGATATTTGACGCAGGCCGAGGAAGGCGGTGGAGGTGGGTAGTGGTGGGTAGAAGGCATGGTGGTGGTGTAGATTTGAGATCTAAGAGAGAGATATTTTTACCGGTGGATGAAGGTGATGAAGGCGATAATGTCGTGATGGTGGTGGAAAGACCATTGTGACATTCTAGAACTCAAATCTGAGAGATATTACAGCAGTGGAGGAAGGAGGTGGTGTCGTCGTCGTAGTGGTAAGGTCGTGGTTGCGGTGGCGGCGCAATGGTGGTTCTGTCTTCGTCGCAGTGGCGGTGGTGATGTCGTGGCAGCGGTGGCACAGTGGTGGTAGATAAGCGTTGGTAGCTGTGGCCGGTGGTGCGGCAATGTGGGAGAGAGAGAGGGAGAGAGAGGAGGAATCAAGAGAGAGATTGTTTCAGATTTACATTGCAATTTTTTGTTTACCTTTTATATTTTAGGGTATGAAAGGGCATTAATGTCCAATTATAAAATATAATGGAGTTTTCACTATAAAAAAAAATAGTTTCATGGACTGGATCCTTTGCCCAACAGATTGTTGTCTAATTGTTAGAAAAACACAAACCAATGAACTTTAGAACAAAAAAAACTATTCTTTTTTTTATAATTCGTTTGAAGTTCAAGATCTTGTTCTTGATATTCAGAATTCACAAATGCTAGGTACACAATACCCTACCCACCACAACTCCAACAACACCATCTCATAAAGAGAGTGCCCCACAACGTATGGAGCTTACGGTGGGACCCACACTTTGTGGGAGGATTGTGGTTAGAGTCGGGGCTGGTAATTGTGTATGCAGCACTGATCTTCATAATTATATTCATATTTTGGTATTATGGTTTATTTTTGTGAGAATAATTTCATATGTGGAACACTTCTTCTGTTTTGTTAGAAAGAACTGTATCATATGAAGTTAAAAATTGTGTTAGAACAACAACCTGCCTCAAGCAAGGTTTAGGTACTTTCATGTTTGAAGCATGATTCAAAATTCTCGTCTATTTCTTTTGAGGACTAGTTATTGAATCACGTGGCTCTTGCATAATAGAGTTTGTGCTTTCGTTTGATGAAAATCACATAGAATGGTCGAAACGAAGTTATCTTGCGAGATTGTGGTCATGGGTTGCATTTGCGATTCTTCTTAGGTTTCATCCAAAAGATTTGCTTGTTTCTTTGTTATTTCAAGGGGTTGGAAGATAGACCCTTTGTTGTTGTTTCATTTGTAGGTGCGAATAACCTTAAGATGCTTGACATTTTTTTACATAACTTTAGTTTGCCACATGACTCATTTGCCACTTTCTTGGCTAGCTGCTCCGTAGAAATTGTGATATGAAGTTCGCAAGGAATTTTGAATCAAAGCAGCTAAATTTGCTCAAAAGCTAATTTAGTTAGCCTAAACTGAGCCTATGTTATGTTGTGAGATTGGTGGTTCATGGGTTGAAACTGCGACACTTCTTAGGTTTAATTCAAAGGAACTGCTAATGGTTTGGAAGAGTGACGCTTTGGTGTTGCTTCATTTATAGGTGCCAAATATCCTTAACTTGGCCCATGACATTTTTGTTTTGGCAACTCGTGTTGGATTCCATAGGAAACTCTGAAGGGGTAAGGTGGGATTAACCTTGTCTCCCACATAACCAATCAAGGGGTCTCCACCCACCCCATTTAAAGCTTCCTGTTCGTTACTGACACAGCGTGGAGTCACCATTGCACCCAATATCTATTCCATTTTCTTTTTTTGGGTGCATTGTGTAGTCTGTAGTTGTATTTACCAACTAGTGGCAACTAATCTTTAATACATTGTTGATAGCGTTTTTGAGTCTTTCACTCATTTGCCACTTTCTTGGTTAGCTGCTGCCTACAGATTGTGATAGCAAGTTTGCTTGCAATTTTGAGATGGAGTTGTCATGTTATTTTGAGGTTTCAACTCCCTTCTCAGGATAAAAATCTTGGATTTGGTGGTCTTCCTGGATTTTTAGTAAACAAGAGTGGCCTTTAGGATGTAGACAACTACTACTGGAAGCTTTACTTGCTAATTTAGTTTTTGTGTCAGCTTGAATTATGAATCCTGTTATTGCTAATTACACCTATCTATTCCACATGACAAGCTGTGGGTCTTTAATATAGATGATAGTATGGTCCGCCTCTTTGGTAATTCCAGTGAGGTGTTTGCTTTAGCTTTGTCATCCAAAGTAGAGGTGTTTCACTTTACACTTTATTTGTATTCAACTCTTGGTTTGACTTACTCGAGGTTGTGGTGTCTCTGTAGTGAAGTTCTAAATGTGAACTGGACCTACATGCTAGTAATTTTGGTCTCCTTATTCTAAAAGGAAAAAATGGTTCTTCGGCCTTCCAACATGTTTACCGAGCTGCTTTGAGTACTTTGTTGGTATTCTTTGTACTTTTACTGCCTTGGTAGTAAATGCAGATGAAAACCTGAATTGATTTGTCAAGATGTTTGGTTAGTCTATGGATTGGCTAATATGAAAACGCACATCCTAGTCAAAATTTTGCAAATAGTTCAGGATGATTCGTTTCAGATTTGGTAATTGCACGATTGTCTGACCAGCCCTTGCTTGTGATGGAGCTAGGACTAGTGCTTACGGTGGTCTGACTGGCCAGGATATGCATTTCTTTCATGTTCTCCAGGAGTTATAAGGATGTATTACCGTGTAGTTATGCATAATTGATGTGACAGTCCTGCTGTACTATATTGTGTATATCTTCATAGATCATTCGTGTTTACAACAAATGTGTTATATGTTATGAACTAAAAGTGCCATTCCTCGAGACGCATACTTACGTGTTCTTGTTTGATTAAGGAAATATGCTTATCCTTTTGAAAGTTGGGATGTCTTTGGGATCAATTTTAAGGCTGTATTTGGATCAAGGGTTTGGTGAAGGAAAAGGAAATAGAAAAGTGAGACGATTCAACCGTTCAGGACCATCGGATCATCTACCTTTTCCATTTCTATTTTCTTTTCCCTTACCAAATCATTGATCCGAACACAGACCAAAGAACCATGACAACATTGAATTGAACATATTTTAGGCAACTCGTTGTGAAAATGCAGAGAGTTCCTAGTTATTATAGGATTACGCCAAAGGATATATGATTATGTTATCGTCATCTTTTAGCGTCAATACAGAGCTAACGTTGGAAACTTGGAGATGCTATTTGGATTTTGTTCGTCTCCCTTGTGTTTTTATAATTACATAGTGGTATTGTGAATTTAACAATCTATTTTTTCTTGGAAAAAACAGGCTGCATGCACAAGCATTGACACTTGCTGCATTATCTAGAGCTGCGATTGTCGAGTACTATTACCACAGAACGGGAGCTAAGCAAGAGCGAGTTGCCAAGTTCCTCAATCTTGATCCGCAGAAAGATTGAGGAGAGTATACATGTTTCAACAGATTGGATCATACAGAGTTTTCCGTCATTATAGTTACCAGATGATCGATTCTTCTTGTTAAGACTTTTTTTTATTCTTACGAGGAATCCATGGCAGGTGGTACCTCTGCTAAGTGAATGGTTGCATGGTGGGGAAGGTTGATTTATGTACCAGT
>BRYE01000024.1:1947500-1950000 GCA_030159115.1 Actinidia arguta var. hypoleuca
TAGTTAATTACGTATCCTACGGAATGAAAATATAAAATGAATTAAAATTATATAGAATGTTATACGATACTCCTTTGACGTTGTATACTAAAATTCGGGCTAGTTTATTATATATCTTGTGATAAATATTTTAAAAATATTAAAAAAATAGAAGAGGAAATTAGTTGGTTATCCTGTCTAAATAAAATTGCAACGTTTGAGGTAATTAGGCAGTCACTCAACTTAAAAATGGTGTCGAGGAGCCATCCCAGCCGGTCGCCGGTAACAATTATGGACTGCATGGAACACTGCAAATTATATACTTAAATTGTAATTGATAAGTTTGATAAAATTCATGATATTAAAATGGACAACACCCAAGCAAAGCCCGTCTAGCTCAGTTGGTAGAGCGCAAGGCTCTTAACCTTGTGGTCGTGGGTTCGAGCCCCACGGTGGGCGATAATATAATATGGGTCCAGTAACTTTTGCCAAATTTTCAAACTCAGAGACGACGTCGCTCTGCAAATCCACATTTTTTTACCCTTGATAAATACTCCTCACCAACCTTGCAAACAGTTGCTTGTACATCTCTCTCTCTCTCTCTCTCGGGTCGTTTGGCTGGCGGATAGTATTAAGGAGATAATTTTTAGGAAAAATGTTATAGGTACCCCTAAGTTGCACTCCAAATGCACACTTGGGTGAGGTGGAGCATTTAGAGTGGCTGACATGATTGGGTGGACCCCACACCCAGCCACTCCAAATGCTCCACCTCACTCAGTTATGCATTTGGGATGCAACTTAGGGGTACCCATAGCACTACTCAACTTTTAGAGGGGGATAACTTTTAAATTTGATTAGATACTTTTTAGAATGGGTGAATAAGGGTGTGGGATAAGAAATAAAATATATATAGAGAAACAAAATATAAAATATTTAGATATTAAAAATATATATTTTGTTTATATATTTATATATAAATAAAAAAATATATTTTGTTTATCTTTTTATATTTTTTTTCTTATCCCCACCCCCTTATTCTCCCGGATAACTTTTAGTTAGGGTTAGAGCCACCCAAAAATTATTCACCTCTATCCGCCTACCGGGAGAAAAATTATCTGGGAGGAAAATTATCCGCCTGACAACAACCATCCAAACGTCGAATAACAAAAATTATCCAGGAAAAAAAGTTATTCCCTCCCTATCCCCTTGCCAAACAAGCCATTACTATCTATATTCTATTGTTAGCTGTTCAAGCAGTTCTCAATCCATTGGAGGATTTTTAACCCATCCACAGCTAATACGACTCAGCTACTTTCTGGGGTTTTAATGACAAGACCACAAAACTTCATGATCTGTCTCCTTTCTCGTGGTCTATCTTTGTCATGCACCATTGCACGTGCATCTTAGATTTTTTTTCAAATAAACATAAATGGAGTAAACGTGTTCGGGTTAGCATTAAATCCACTCATGATTGATCCACCTTCCAAATTTCCAACATCTTTAGTTTATTCTATATACATCCACCAATGCCAATATAATCAATTATATATGTCATGGTGACTTAGGGTTTATGAATAGACTGAACAACGTGCAGTTGGACCCATCACTCCAAAATAATGCTTTGAAAGGTACCGTAACAAGTTGCAATATGTAACTTGGATACAAGGTTGGTCGAGGGGGAATTTGGCCACGACTAATGGTTTATACGGGATTTTGTCCCGACTTTAATTGCCTCCATACAAAGTTATAAGTTTGAATTCCCTTGCCAATAACTCTAGAAGGTCGGTCTATACGAGACTCCATCCTGGTTTTAATTCCCCCTAGTGGATGATGGGGATTGATAAATTTTCTAGGCCGAGCTACCGAGTTATAGAAAAAAGTATTACTGTCTTGACATGATATTGAAATTCAGTTCAACACAAAGCAAGGAGTTTATTGGTTATTGATTTTCACTTTCACCAATAAGGGCCCTCACTTTGATTGTTGTGTAGAAATGGGATCTACTTTAGCCTGTGGAAGGAATTGAGGGGCCATCTACTATTGAATTGTCCTTTTGGTTTGGGTGGAATGATAGAAATAGAATCAATGCGAGGGAATTTGGGTTTTATGAAAGATTTTGGAGGTGGTTGCATCACATTAAAATCCCCACCTTCCAGTTGTTTTAATCTTTGGGTGATGAGCCCATATAATTTGAAAATTTTCGTAAATTTTCGTAGCTGATATTATTATAAATCTGAAATATATATTTTAGAAGTTTTGAAGTGACGGTTGCCCCGAACAACCCCTGGATCCATCCGTGGTTGTAAGGTACATGTCCCCATAGATCATGTTCTGCATCATAGCATTGTCTTTGTAGACCACCTTTCCTCCATGTCTTTTTGCAATTGTGTCCTCCATTTCATCATGTGGCTCTCTCATGATTCTTTGTCTAATGTACCTTGATTATTATTTTTCTCTAACCTATGACTAATTTTCCAATTATTTTTGGACTTTTCTTAAGGACAAGATGACTATGGGTCCA
>BRYE01000024.1:1990000-1997500 GCA_030159115.1 Actinidia arguta var. hypoleuca
TAAGGATTTGAAGTTTGGTCTCTCATTTTCATGAGAAGAAACCAACAGAGAAGAGGAAGAAGAAGAATTGGAAGCCATTGAAGAGTGAGAGATGTTGAGCTCATGAGGATGGAGGGTGGTTTGTAGGAGATAAAAGATGGGAGGGAGACATCACAATCTTGTAGAATGTTGCAGGTTAGTAACATATTGCTCGTGACTCTGTTTTAGGCAGCTTCCAAAACTTGTTTGGTCCCTCAATTTTGCTCTCTTCATGCTACAGACAATACTTGGAATTTGGAAAGTTGGAATGCTGCTTCCATCAAAGAAGTGAGTTCTGTGGTAAGAAACCAAACAGCTATGAAGGTGAATAATTAGTCATTGATTAATGATATACAAAATGTGACACTTTGCTCACCACTGTGGTTATAATTTCAAAATTACCATTACCACATCATTTTGGTATTAATTTCGGTGCAAAATCCTGCATTTTCTTTCTTTGTTTTCCAGGAAAGTATTCGCTTTTTTGGATAATGGATTTGCAGAAAGGGTTTTACCAATGGAAAGGAAAATGGTAAGGAAAGCTTTTTTCTTCATTATCCTTTATCGGGTCGTGTTTGGATTATGGATTTATGGAAGGAAACGAAAATGAGAGGTAAACTAAGATTGTATTTGGATCAAATGTTTAGTGAGGGACTTTTGGAGGAAAAAGAAAAAAAGAAAAGAAAAGAAAAGAAAAAAAATTAAATCTTAGCCCTTGATCCATCAAAGTTTTTCTTTCCTCCACTAAATTTTTAATCCAAACACAACCCACAACAAGATCTTTTTGAGTTCATTTATCTTCTTGTACTTTCCTTTATCACTTTTTAGGATGTGTTTGGAACTTAGGGAAAGAAATGAAAAAGAGTGGAAAATAATCATTTTTCTCTTTCCTTGTTTGATTACTAGTTTTTTTGAGAAAAAAAACAAATAAAATTTCTTCTTTATTATTATTTTAAAATTTTCTTTACACATTCTTTCTTCTTTTCTTTTCTTTTTCTTTTATCTTTATATAAATAAGTTATTTTATGTTTTTCTTTCCTCTTTTCTTCTAAAACCAAACAAAAAAAAATTACTTTCTTTCTCGTTTTCATTTTGTTTTCTTTCAAAACCGAACAAAGAAAAACAAACTAATTTTCTCTAGATTCTTCTTTCAAATTACTTTTTCTACTTTCTTTTTCTTTCTACTAGTTCCAAACTTAGCCTTTGATTGGCAACAAAAGAATATTTTATTAAAATTCTTTGTCATTTAATTTCTATTTATAAATCTTTTCACAAACCATGATCCAAAAGCAGCCTTATAATTTTCAAATTTAGCATTTTTAGGAATAAATTTGCAAGCTCTTAGGTTGTGTTTGGACTAAGAATTGAATGCGAAAAAAGCAAAGAAGATAAAAAAATTTAAAGAATTCAACTATCCTCAACCGTAAAATCCTCTAACGTTATCGTTTCGTTGCCTTTCACCAAATCTTTAATCCTAACCCGGCCTTATGTTTGTGCATCATTACGATCAAGATTTGCAAGCATAATGCATTTGTTCTTCTTGCATTTCTCGTGATTCGTGCACATGAACCTGCAAATAGTATGCTGACTTGTCAGAACTGATGATCATATGGGCTGGACCATCTTCTGTATGTATGAATGCGTATAGCCTTTTTCGTGTGAAACCGGTTTTCAGAAAAGGTAAATTATAGCAATGGTCCTTCCAATATTCACCTCGTGTCACTTTGGACTCTTATGTATTAATTTTCTTAATTTCATCTCTAATGTATTCAATTGAATTTTTGTGATCCTTTGTTAATTACATATGTTTCCTTCTAAGATTTTTTTATTATAAAAAAGATTTAATGTCGGTAGTATATCCTACTTGAGTGATTGCAAAGATTATTCTTTCATAATGCGTTAGCTATGAAAGAAGTTTATTGAGTCGGATCGACAACCGATATTAAAGACTAAAAACTTTAAGAACCTATTTATAATAAAAGAATTTATCAGGGAATATTTGTAATTATGAAAGGACTCGTAAAAACCAATTATACATTATTGATGAAATTGAAAAAATCAATACATGAAGGACCAAAATGACACAAAGTGAATACTTTAGGAATCATTGACATAGCTTACCCTTTCAGATTTTGTTTTTGAAAACAAAACACTCATTTTCTTGGGCGAAAATTGTTTTAGAGAAATTGGATTAAACTTTTGGATGTTTTCTCAAAATTAGATTTTTTCCCACAATGAGGTTTGAAAATTGTTAAAAGACAAAACCAAAATCGAGTTTTTTTTGTCAAAATCTGTGTTATTAAAAACTTATTTTTGAAAGTCGATTTACAAGTATTAAAATAGTAGCTTAGCATAATCAACTTTTAAATAATTTTAAAAATGATTTTTTATTTTAGGGTACCAAAATTTAAAATCTACTCATTAAGAATTTTGACAAATAGTCAAACACCCACACCACACCCTACTTAGTCCACTATCATATTACTGCCATAGATTGTGCACAAATAGTAAATAATCTCCAAGCAAGATCTAAGATTCTCTTCTAGGTCCCCTTAATTTTTGTGCACCAAGTAAATCACAATGGAGGTGGTGGATGGGCATTGGCATTGTGGTTGTCTTTTGTTTGGTTTGATGTAGGCCAGTTGTGACTCATAAAAGAGACCTAACCTTACCTAGGTTCTGCTCCCTCTTGAGCCAATGTCCCTTGAGGTGTACCCACAGTAAAAATATTCGATAACGTGGCTATCGATACTGCCACGATGGATTTTGTTGGGGCCACGATATTTTATTCAAGACTGACCTTTTTGCCCTTGTTCTCTTTCCATTGTTCGCATCTTTCTCTCCTCTCACAAATCTCCATTTTCCTCTCTTAAAAAACAGATCAAGCTAGATCCAAGTCATTGTTCCCCATACCCGATTGTGAGAATTGAGAAGGCTTAAAAAATCACTGGTTATTAGTAGGAATGTCAAAAAAAAAACCAAGTCGATGGTTACTCTCTTATCCGACCCTATTGGAAAGGGTTTAGAGATGGGGTTAACAAAATTTGGGTGAGTTTGGATTTAAAACATGCAATACGTTAATGTTTGGGTAGAGTCAGAGTTTAGAGGTTTTGCACTCAAACCCGACCCGATTATACTGAAAATTGCTAAATACTTTAATCATTTTTAATTATTTTTGTTTTTAATTATTATTTACTCTGTCTTATTCAAAATGAAATTATTTAAGCATGCGTCTTTTGTATGAATAACCTTTGATATATATATATACACTATGGGTAAGGCGGGTAGGTTATGAGTTTATTTTTCGCGGGTTTGGAAAAGGAACTAAGCGGGTTTAGAAGAGGATTTCTTAAATTGAGTTTGGATTTGGGGTAGTTGTCCCCACCCGTTGCCATTCCTAGTTATTAGATTTGCTTTGTGAAAGGAATTAGGACATGCGAGAAGGTAAAGGAGAGAGAGTGATCCTGTTTGGATGGAGAGAGAAATGGCCAGAAGTGTATTGGCCTATGAAGGTAAATGTGGCATTTTAAATAAATATTGTGGCTCTAACAAAAGTGGTGGTGGCATTAGCAGATCTTATGTTTAAAAGGAAATAGTTACTAATTTATTTGAATGTGTTTCGTCATGGAATTAACTTTCTTAGAAATTTCCCATGATTTTCTGGGTTTCAGTGATTAATTTTCCTTTTGTTGTTATATCATTCCAATTTGAAAGGAAAGATCCTCTTTTCGAGCGTATCAAAATAAAAAATAAAAAAAAAACAGTTTTCACGGTGATGTTTCTGTTTCAAGATCGGATTTTCTTTTGCATAATTATTTATATACTTTTCATATGTTTCAGTTTATATGAATGTGTTTGTCTTTGAACCTTGTTTGAGATTTCTCATGATTTTTGGGTTTCAGTGCTAATTTTTTTGTCGTTGATATCAAAATCTAAAAAGAAAAACCATGGTGTTGGTTCGGAAAAAAAGACTTGAGGTTTTATCTCCGAAAAATAATAGGTACACACCTAAAAATGAGTGTGTACAAGACATACTCAAAAAATATATCTCACAAACACATTGGGCTCTGCCCTAGAAAATCCTAATTAGAGCGGGGTCCACTGTGTTTATGAGATATAAAAAGTGGGTGTGTCTTGTATACACCCATTTTCGGATGTGTACCTATCATTGCTCTTTTATTTCTCATGTCTTAAGTTCAATTCTCCCCAGGGTTAGTCATCTGGGTATTTAGCACAAAAATTGATGGACGAACTGTACCCAGTGTTAGGAGTATAGCTTCGTACCATTGGATTGTACGAATCTATGACTTACTGCTACATGAGTTGAGTGATTTGCTATATAACACCCGCTAAGAGGTCACACCCCAAGTGCTACGCTATAAAATCCTTAAAAAGAAAAGAAAAAAAAGAGATTCTTTTGGTGATGTTGGTTTGACATTACTTTTTGATAGGATCCGATTTTTGAGTGGACAAGAAGTAAAATTTGTGATTTCTTGTTGTGATTTTGATAATGAGTGTTCTCATGCAGAATGTATAAATATTTTTTTAAATATATTTTTCAATATATTTTAAATATAAATATTAGGTATCAATCCCGAATTCAACATTTTGAGTTGGGCTCAAAAAGAATGAGGCCCATTTCTTTCTTTGGTTAGTTATGCAATTTATGGGAAGCAAACATTCATCAGCTGATGTGGGTTCATTTCAGTAGGTTAATGAAGTGGGCCGAACTAGAGTTAGAGTTGGGGAAGACGACCCAACATTTAAATGAAGAAAAGGCTGTGCCCGCCGAAATGTGGACTGGGCCGAGGGGTCAAGATAGAGGCCCAAATCATGATTGTAGGGTAGGGATAATTACGGTTTGATTCGGTCCGATTTAGGGCCAAGCCGTGAACTGAACCATTAACAATGGTTTAGCCTTTTTCTGAACCGAATCAAACCAAATCAAACCGTGAACCGTGAATAATCGAATGCGTGTGCAAAATGAACACACATATTAATGAACCAAAACAAAAATTGAAATGTTAATATTAGTAAAAAAAACGAACCCAACCTTGAATATTAGTGAACCAAACTAAACCAACCGAATTGTGAATAACCAATAGCTAACGGTTCAGTTCAATTTAAAAATGCAGTTTAGATTGAAAAAATCGTGAACTGAACCATGAGTTATCGGTTTAATTTTTTTGAACCTTAAACCAAACCGTATGAAAAAAAGCCAAACCAGGTTTCACGGTTTCGTCATTTTTTTAATCACTCCTATTGTAGGGCCTGTAATTTTGAGAAACTTATGCTTAAAATGATTTCTAAACAATTCGAGGCAAATGGTCATCTTGCCATGCTTAGAATAGGCTTCGTTCAAGGCCCACTAATTACTTAGAAAAATGAGTAGTTGGAGGAAGAAAAATGAGTAGTTGGAGGATTCTCATTGACTTGCTTAGAGAAAAATTGAGGAAATGTATTGCATTTAGCTTCTCCTTTTATTTTATAGGGAAAATTCAAATATCTCCCTTGATGTATTAGTCAAATATGGTCAATTTCTTGTAGTTTTAGAAATTACAGATTCCCCTCGTCAGTAAACAACATTAATAGAGGATGCACAATGACTTATATGACCTTGTCCCTTACATAGAACAGACAAAAAAAAATTATATGTATTTCTCTCTTAATACCCTATGCTATTTGTTCCCCTAATCTCTCCTTCCTGAGCAGCCTGCCAAGAGCACCATCCACCATAACCACCTCCTCCATCACCTTCTCCTTCTACCATTGCTAGCTCATTAAGCAAACTATCAACAAACTACTACCTCTTGTCTCCTCCTCCCCTCTCCAACATCTCATCCTCCCTATCGTTCTCTCAGCCTTCATCGCCACTCTATTTTGATAACGAAACTATTTCACATTTTGTTATTTGAGGGTAAAATGGGTATTCTTTGAAAATTAAACTGATGACATCACTATATACTAAGGGGGTAATAGTATACGAATATAAATCTGAATGGGTGGGATGTAATGTAATTTTCAAAACCTCAAGGATTTAATGGTTATATTAAGAATCTCAAGGATGGGGATTTGTGATTTACCCTATTTTATATGAACAAGTAACATCCACACCAGTCACCCCTTCATGCATGCTCATGAATAGTTTTGAAACAAGTTAGTTCAAACCTCTACATAATCTAAGTATTTCTAAAATTGTTACATATTTGACTAAGCTTACAAGGTGATGTAACTAACATCATAAACAAATATAACCCTAGTTTCAAGTTTCCAAATCCTTATTATTCAACACAATCCTAATCACCCATGTCAAGTTTTGCTCTGCAAAAGTCTAAATTTCCATGCTAAATGTTGCTTCTTTCCCCTTTCCTCGCCCCAATTCGTATCGATGTTGGCCCGTAATCGTTTTTCTACTAGTAGGAACTTCTCATGGCCTTTCTCAGAACCCGACACACACGAACTTTTTTCGTTCTGCTTTACGTGGGAGGCAGAGGACTCTACGGTGCTCGCACGACCCTTCCGCATGCTTGGACCGCGAGAAGAACCCGTGGGGTGGCACCACTTGCTGTTTCCAAAAGTTTTGCAAGGACACGGCAAGCGACAAGGACCACTGCGGGGCGTGCGGCCACGCTTGCGCTTTCGGGCTCGTGTGCTGTGATGGGAATTGCGTTGATGTTCAGAATGATCCTCAGCACTGTGGTGGTTGTTTTGAGGAGTGTCATGGTGAAAAGAAGTGCTCCTTTGCGATGTGTGATTATGGTGGGTGATTAATCTCTTGCATTGTGAACACCATTTGGAGGTTGATTGTTGTGCTTTCTATTGTTCATTCTGGCATTTATTTTGGTCTGCTTGTTCATAAGTGAGCTCAATTTTAAGGTAATTTAACTGCTTCAGTTTTTGAGTTTTTTCGTCCCGATTTAAATAGAGTACGATTACAGTGAATGATTTTTCTATTGAATTCTTGGCTATTTGGACAATAACAGTGTTTTCTATTGTTCATTCTACATTTGTGTCTCTGCTTGATTTTAAATTTCTATTAATCTAATTTAGCTTATTTAGTTTCTTAGTTTTTTCGTATTTACTGAACTTTCTGCACCATTTAATCAAAATTTTATACTTTTTTTGATCCTTTTGACAAGAGAAATTTGAAAATGTAAAAATTTAATCTAATTTAAAAAAAAATCATTTTCACTTGACAAATAAGCTATTTTTTTTTTTTGTATTTTGTGGGGCTTTTAGAAAATAACAAAATTCTTACTTTTTTAGATTTTTCTTATCAATAAGAACCAGAAAAACATAAAATCTTGATCAATCGGTATTTTTTTTTTACTAAAAATAGAAAACTCAAAAATTAAAATAGCTAAATTAATTCAAAATCAAGCTAATTTAACTAACTCAAACTGCGTCAGCTTTGTGCTGACTCGGGTGAGTTCATTTTGTCTATAGACAAAAAATATTTTTTCTGTTGCTGATTTTATTTTG
>BRYE01000024.1:2022500-2027500 GCA_030159115.1 Actinidia arguta var. hypoleuca
TTGGAGTTGTTGGTTGTTGGTTGTTGTATCCAAACTTTAAACACAGGAACCATGAGTTCGATCGCCAGAGTTGTTGTACGGAGAGAGAGAGAGAGAGAGAGAGAGAGAGAGAGAGAGAAAAAGAGAGAGTTTATAGCTGAGAATGGCCCAGATTGCATACCTTTTAATGAATAAGGGTTGACCTTATATAGCACAGTTCGATGCTTACCTGGACGTGCCAACTGTCGTGTCACTCGACAGGCTACAACTTGGGGCGTGTCTGGATGCGCCGACTCCAGTATCAGTGAATAGACGACTGACTCAGTCATGTCCCTAGAACCTGATTGGTAGCTAGCCATTATGTCGTCGACGTCTCGATCCAAGTGTGGGGGCTGTCAGAAGGGACTTTGTTGTGCAAGTCACCTTCTGTCCCCTGTTATATCTCGGGATCGCCATCAACCATTGCCTCTCGACCAAGTTTCGATGCAGTGACCCTGCCAAGTTTGTTACAGAGCGACATCCCGATAACGATGATTGCCCTAGCTTGACAAGAGCTAATGTTTGGTAGTGTCTCGACCGAGCTCAGGCGTAGAAATCTCACCAAGCTTGCTATATAACAACAAACTGGCAACGCTGCTTGCCCTAGCTCGGTAATAGCTGATGTTCGGTAGTTTATTCCCTTACATAATCCTTAAAAAAATCATAAGGGTTGTAATCAAGTGAATGTAGGCTAATAGTCATTTTAAACTAAGCTAATAGTAACTTTAAGCCGTTAACCGTAGAAGTTCTAGTAATAAAGAGGCCCAATAACTCAACTAAAAGTGGGTTTGTTTTTTCATGCTGTGCTTAAACTTACGAGCCCAAAGTCCGACAATGATTGGGATTTGGGACCTTATCTTCAATTAATCGAAAGAGGATACTGTTTTCGTAATTCAGAATAAGGGATTGGGCTTGGATAAGATGGGAGAGGGATTACGCTTGAAAAATGGTTGAATGTTAACTACAAAGTTTGAAGTTCGAACTTTGTTATCACTAGTTTTATTTTACTTATGTGAAATGTGGGACGACAAAGACGGGGAAACAGGGCGGGGGAGACGGATACCGTCTCCTTACCGAAATTGATGAATATTTTTTTATTTATAAAAATCGACTATACCAAGGAAAACCTAGAAAAAACAGCTATCTCCGTGGGATTTTTTTTTATTTAATTCAAATTTGGGGTTTGGAATATCCTCAACCCCACATGCATGCTTCAAGTAAAATCAAGCCTACGTTCAAAGGAAAAGTGCTCTTCAAGTCATGATAAATTAGGTAAAAAATAATAATAACAAAAAAAATTGGAGGTTCAAGGGTCCACATTGAGATCCACCAATTCTTCTTCTCCTTGTGTGCTGTTTTTTTTCCTTTTACATTTGAATATTTAATACAAAAAGGCCACATGTAAAAAAGGAAACGAATGTTTCTTTATGATATTGTGTTCATCATCATTGCTTTAAAAAATTTACACTTTCATTCATTACCATATCTTAGTGAAAATCAGGGACAAAATTGGGTGTTATTTGATAAAATTAAATGCTGAAAACTTAAAACTAAAATATAAGTATTAAAAATTGAATGCTGAATGTTTAAAGTTAAAAAGTTATTTGGTAAAAATATAAGTGCTGAATTGAAACTGATTGATATATTCATTAAACTAAATCTAAATCTAAATCTAATTTATATGTTCAACAAAATCTATGTTTTCTTTTCAATTTTTTCTTTTAATTTATAAAAGAAGTTGTGATGTCTTGGCGGTGGTTTGATGATAGTAATGTGGTAGTAGCGGTAGCGACGCTAATGTAACCATGGTAGTTATGATAGTAGCAAAGCAATGATATTTATTATGGTGGTTGATGGGGTGATGTAGTGGGGGTATGGAGGTGGTGGGTTTTGGTGAAGTAGAATGGATAATAGAGGTGGAGGAGGATAGAGGGGGTGGGGGTGGTATTGGTTGTAGAGGGATGGTAGTGGAGATGGATGGTGGTTGTAGTATTGGAGGATGGTGGGTATGGTGGTAGTGTGGTGGTGGAATGGCGGAGGAGGGGGTGATGATGGTGGCGGTGATATTGGGTATTGGTAAGTGGAGGGATAGTAGTGGTGGAGGCGAAGGGTGTTGTTGCAGTGGTGACAACGGTAGTAGTGGTAGTATTCAAATGGTGGTATTGGTATTGGAGGGATGGTGGTGGTGGTATGGTGGAGGTAGATAGGTAGTAGTATAACGGCGATAGCTGCAACGGTGGAATGGTAATAGGGGTGGAGAGTGATGGAGGTGAAGCATGGCTGCAATTGTATAAGGTTGGTAGAGGTGGCAATGATGACAATGGATGGATGGTGGTGCTCATAATAGTAGTAGTGGTGGTGGCAACAATAGAATAATGGTGGAGGTGGAGATGGAGGTGGAGGGTGGGTCGTGGGGTTGGCAATGGTGGGAGTGGAGAGTTAGATGGTGGTGGCTATGGCAGTATAGATGTGGGGGTGGGGGTGGTAGAGTTATATTTGTGCACGTTAATGAACCGTTCGAATGACATCAACAAGCTTAAAATGGAACCCACCCCTCACAACAATGACGGATTCAGGATTCTTACTGGGAGGGCGAAAGCATAATTGAGAAAAAAAATTAAACTATAATACCAATTTCTACCAATACAAAAAGGCAATAATATTAATTTTTAAAAATTTGGAGGGGCTAGCCTCTTATAATTTTGAAATTATCTTTACAAAATTTAAAAGCTAACCTATATAATTTCTGAATTATATTAAAATTTATAGTATAATTAGTAATTTTTTTAAAACTTTTAAAAGTACAATCATCCCCCAATTCATCCTTACCTCACAACATGGTGGCACAACACTCATTGAACTCATGTAGGCATTAGATTGAAAGGTATACAACTCCTAGTTTCCTACGTTAACGTACGGTCACTGGTTTGACCAAACTAGCCACAACTAAATGTCTCAACTCTTTGTTGGAAAAATTATGATTTGGAGGTCATTTTAGAACTATATTTAAAGTGGATTCCATAATTATTTTTTGTGGGTTAATGATTGAACATAATCTTTGAACTTTATTGAAAAGATCTATGAAAAATTTAAGTCAACACCATTATAAGAAGTGAATTAATATTAGCTTAAAAAATAGTTGGTTAAAGTTGTTGAAAGAAGGAATTGTAACATGGTCCCACATTGGTTGGGAAGGAGAAAGTTATGTTGTTTATAAGCCTTAAGTTTGGCAGCCTAAGATGTGTCCTTGGGCATACCCAAATTTTTAACAGGGAAGAGACTTAGATAACCTAAGTTTCTCAATACATCCCACACATGCGTGCGCGCCGCCAACCGACCGAACCAGGCTTGGGCTTAATGGTAAATGACTTGTTGGGCTAGCCCAAGGCTTATATATTCTTTTTATATAAAATTTATTTACTTTATATTTTTTTATTCCTTCTAGGTTAAGTAAAACTATTCGCGGGTCGACCATTTCGCGTTGATTGGGTAGTTGGGTCGCACCGATTCGCGGGTCGATCATTAAAAATTTCGCACCGTTTTGTATTTGGGCCGCACCGATTCGTGTTGACTGGGTAGTTGACCAGACGCGTCTGGTCCTAACAACCTTTTGCTTCACCCGAACAGTCCTATACTCCACTATAAATACTAGCACACCCCTAGTTTTTCAATTCATTCAATTCCGGACACACAAAAGCATTATGCACTCTACATATTGATTAGTTCCGCATAAAGACAGAATCTCCATTGTTCTTGTTCGTTGTACACACTATTATAGTGCTGTAATTATGTGCGATAGACTGTTGTATCTTGGAAAGCAGACGTTCAGTGAGCGTAGCACCATAGCGATAGGGCAAATCTGCTTTAAGGAAACTGTGTTCAACGCAGGCCTTAGTCTCAATTTCTAAGTCCGATTTTGTGTAAGTTTTAATTTTATTTTTTCAGTTTCCTTTAAAGTATTTTTTCTGTATTACTTTGTGTATCTAAATTTTAATAAAATATAAAATTCTTTAAATTAAATACAAATAAAATAGGAAAATAAAATTCCATGTAACGTTGAGAAATCAACTATAAAATTTTACCAGCCTAATTAGTACTTACCAAATTACTAAAATTCATTATTCTTCTAACACTCTTAACATCTTGTTACACTTTTCAATGTGATCTTGACTCAAGAATTAATTTGACTAATTGATTCTCTTCTCCAAGCTAAATATTTTCTTCAATAAATATAGGCCATCTTGGCCTATTATTATTTTTTTTTTATAGAGAATTTTTAGCTGTTTTAGTTTTTGAATTTTTTGTCTTTTTTAATAGCCTAGTATCTTCGTTCAGTCTAATTGATTTCGTAAGACACTAATCTGGAACTATGAAATTAAGGATTAGACAAAACTATAGTGGCCCAAAATAGACTAGAATTGACGACTTTGAATACAAAGTTGGGTATTTACTTTACTAGCCAAATTTTTCTTATAAAAAATTTATCGTTTAATTTAAATTTTATATAATTTTTTGATGAGAGAAATATAAAAATTTGAAAATTCTGTTGAAATTTAGAGCGGAGATTCTTATCCTCTTTGTTTGATAGTTCTCATTTTGTTTTTTCAAAATTTGCAAAGAATGACATATGTCTGTGCCCAAACTGAGAATTTTGGTCGGCTTTCATGTGGTCTTGTTTCCATTCTAAAAGTGTCTCTTGGCACTTGGTGAGTTAGGATTATTATTTTTAGGATAAAATACACTGATCTTTCCTGAGATTCCGAGTTAATACCTAAAATATCCCTGACGTTTGAGAAATTATAATGACCTTCCTTGAAATTTGAAACTCGTAATAAATTCCCTCCATTTTACACTAATCATCCATGAGTTTCCAGGTTAATATACAAAACACTCATGACGTCAATCGTCTGTTAGCAAGATTGAATGTCCATCAATGAGGTCAACTGAATAGTGATTGGAATACCATATATGCCATTCTTTTT
>BRYE01000024.1:2070000-2072500 GCA_030159115.1 Actinidia arguta var. hypoleuca
TGCTGTTTGAGAAAAAGAGAGAGATTGTGAATTATAAAAGTGGTGAGTTGGGGTTAGAGGGGGGTTGTGAGAGAGAGAGGGGCATGTGAGTTAGATTATGTACACTAGGTTGCTAGAGTGGCGTGTGAGTGTGGCCTTGTGGTAAAAATCTAGGAGAGCAACCAACAGTCAGAATTGCTCATCGGTCGTGGAACTGGACCTCGGCTAACTGGGGCGACCTACACACTAGTGAACAAAAGTAATCAGCCGGGGTGAGGCAACTCAAAATCCCTCCGGCATATGAATCAGACCAAGGCGAACGGGAGATAATTATAGGCAATGTGGGCGAGTACAATAATAAATGTATATGTGGTGCCTGTGTTGAGCGTACCTTTTCGTTATGGGAGAGCGACATTTATATAGATGGAGTAATGAGCCATGTAAGTGAATCACGACGAGTTTTTCGGAAGGATAAGTATGGGAGGATATCCCAATAATTCGGAGATTAACATGAGGATGTCATTTGATGAGCAATCCGTAATTTTAGGTGGTGTGATGGAGATGGAGTCTATCAGAGATAGTTCCCTTGTTGTGGTGGAATTCCCATGGAGATGGATTGATCAGAAGTAAGGATAATGGAGAAGTTTTATGGAAACAGTCTTCTAATGGAGATGAAGTACTCTTTGGAGTATAATTCTTCATGGAGACGTCTCTCTTCGGGCGAGGTAAAACACCTCGCCTAATGGTGATTCGGAAGAACCATTTGTTAGGCGAGGTGGAGTCAAGTTCTTTTTTAATAATACGAGGCGATCAGGAAAGTGGGTGTTGTGATCCTAATAATGACGTGCATCACTTAGAATATTTAGAGTTTTAAGAGGTGACGTGTATTTTTTCCACATCAAATTGGTTGCTGATTGATGTGATTGTTGTACGTGCTACTTTGATGATGTTGCCGTGAGATAGAAAGAGAGGGGAGAAGTAAGTAATTTTGACCATGTGTTTAAAGTAAAATCAATCCCAGTCATTAGATAAGGAATTGATATTTTTTTGAGCGAAAAAAAAATAATTTCAGGTGAAATCTCAGTCGTTAGATTAATTCAAATGGATTTCAACCGTATATAGCGAGAGATAGATTTAGAATTAAAACGTAGTTGTAATTTGTATTATAGATAATAGAATAGATAGAATAGATTTCGCAAATTTTGTATAAATTTCCAAAGTATCCCTCGAGCGAGAAGAAAGATACAAAACTATAATATTACGGAAAGGACAATTCTAATAATTAGGAAAAGTGTAAGGATTGTATTGTAATTTTATATAATACAATAAATTGAATTTTTTTGTAAAAATGAGGTGTAAATATCATTTTTCCTTGGGTTATTATATAAATTATTATTGTTATTTTTTTAATGAAATTTTTAATGTTTTGTCAATTTTTGTGGCTTTTACATTCATCATCAATCTTGCATTTTTGAAATAATTCGGTTTTTAATATTCTTTTCATGTGAAAAAAAAGAAGAAGAAGACATTTTAGTGAAAATTACAGAAAGGACCTCAAAGTTTAACATCATTAACAAATTAAAACCTTCTTTTTTAATTTTACCAACTAAAACCCGACTCTTTTGACATGATAACAATGTCAACCCTCCTCCTTCTATATATGGTTAAGTATTTCTAATAGTGGATTCATTAAGCTGTAAAAGTTCATAAAGTGATTTTGTTTATTCGCCAACTCTCTCTCATCACCCATATGCCACGCTCAAAGGAAAATACTCTGGGAACTTACCCAAACCTCCACCTTTCACCGCCACCACCGACCAGACACCCAAGAAAATAAATTCTAATTAACCTACACAATACATCATAAAAAAAACTTTGGCATGCTTCGAAAACCCACAGCTCACAAGAACAAGTAATGTATATCACACATTAATTAGTTCCCATGTGACCCAATATTAAGCACATTAAGTGGATGTTTATTAAAAAATTTAGATTTATAAAAGTTGAGTCTTTAAAGCAAAATCATTAAAATGGTCACTTGTCAAAATCAATTTTTAAATAATTTAAAGTTATTTTTTGATCAAAATTACAAGTTAAAACTGTGTCAAACAAATTGCTATTAAGAAGTTCCGACAAACGCCTCCTAAAATTTCACTTATGAACAGAAGTTTGATTTTCTTCCAAAAAGAAACCATATATCAAGTAGAACATCAAGCTTATTAGTCATGCCCAATGGGAAGAAATTAAGCAATACATAAGTACCTCAATTAAAGCCAAAAGCTATGGAAATTACACGATTCAATCTGATTTTTAGCCTAGAATCTAGGCATCCCTTGCAGTTAAACTAAGTGCATAGCTACTCCTAACAACGATCCAATCAACTGGACCCGAATATGTATTGCATATGGTACCGAGAGCATTTGTGCCAGTACCAAAGTGTGTGTTCATATTTCTGATCGGCTGGCGTATTCCTGCACCAACGATCCAAACAACGAATGCCTCTCAAGCAAGCGAGAGGGGG
>BRYE01000024.1:2085000-2087500 GCA_030159115.1 Actinidia arguta var. hypoleuca
TATTTTTTAATTAGATAAATTAGTCATTCCAATATTGAAATTAATATTGTATTTATGCATAAAATATAATTTTTGTATTTTATATGAATGTTTGCCTCCTTAAGATTAAAATCATTCGTTTAACTCTGCATTTAGGAAAATAAATACTTCATCTGTCCTATTTTGTCAGTTCATCTTTTTAATTTGAATTATTTTAAAATACTTGTCCACTTTGAAAAGTTAAAGTATAAAATTACATTGTTAGTTTTCTAAAATTATTATTTATAGATAGTTTTAAGTAATTTTGAAAGTGAAAATAAAAGGGTAATATTGAAAATTAGTATTTTTAAAATTAAAATTTTAAAAAATGAAAACTCTAAAAAATGACTAATATAATGGAAAAAGGTAAGCGAGTAAGAAAAATTAGGCTTAGCTGCTTGTACTATCAATATTAAGCTGGGCCTTAGTTGTCTATACTATCAATATTTGTGTTTGTGAGTTTGTTTGAGAAAATAGTTAATTTTTAATTTCGAGTTCAAGTATTTAGAACTTATTTTAACTATTCAAATTGTTTATGTTAAAAATTTTATTGAGAATTTTAATATTATAAAAAAATTATGTTAATAAGATACAGATCAATTATCGATCACTATCAATTTATGTATTTTACACTTATTTATTAAGTTATAACGCAGTATTGACCGAATATCGAGAAGAAGAAAAACGATCACTATAATTTTTTACGGTAATAATTTTCATGATAAAATGCATAATATTAACAATTTAAATAATCAGAATGAACTCAAAATACTTAGATTTCAAATAAGCTATGTCCCGAAAAATTATGGTGTTTTGGGTGGTGGACGGTGTCATAAATTTTGGTGATGAATGGGAATGGGACATTGTTGCCTGACTTCACCACGTGTGCCGCGCGCTTGTACCATGTGGGGTTGGTTCGGACCAGAGCTATTTTTGTGCATAATAACCGGGTTGAACCGAGTAATCGAAACGGTTTGATTTGGATCGGAATTATTAATTCGGTTCTGATTCTAAAAAAATCGTTCTATGCAATCTGGTTTTGATTTTGTTCTTTAGAATCCGACAAGATTGATAATATATATATATATATATATATATATATCATAAATTTTATTGTACACAATTATTTTTAATAAAAATTATATTTTTAGAACATTCTCGATGAGATTTACTAAATAAGATCCATATTTAATATGAAATTACAAAAATATTAAAATATATTTTTTTATAATAAAATTTAATAGTGATAAATTTATTAGTCATATAAATATTAATATTTTGATGAAATTTTTTTCTCATCAAAATATCTATGATTTTCAAATTTAACAGTGAAAAATTTATCAATTGTATAGTTATTAATATTTTTGTGTTTTATGCCATAGTTATATGTCTGAATAACATTTTAAAATTTAAAAGTAATAAATTTATCATTCACGTACCAAAGATATAAAAAAAATTATGATAAAAATATACGTTTTAAATTTAATTTAGGAATTATGCAATTATAACTCTGGTAATAAATTTATCACTATGATATATATTTCAAATCTAAGTTATAAATTATCAATTGATCACTCAAATAATAAATTTATCATAATGATATACATTTGAAATCTAAGTTAGGAATTATCAAATTATATATACTACACATAAAAAATACTAATATTTACTTGACTCATAATTTTCTGCCTTAAATAAATCTATTTAGTGTTATGATAAATTTTTCATTTGAATTTTTATAGTCGAACGTTATTATAAGCAATAATAATTTATTATAGAGTATCACTCTAGTTTATACATTTTATAATTTTTTTTTAAATGCTGAAATATATCTCTATCTATCTATCTATCTATCTATTTATACAATACGAGTATATAATTTAAAAAATATTATGATTGAGAGTTGTAATAACAAATATTCAGTGAATATAATGTAAAAAAATAATGTTTAGTTGATAGGATATAACTTCTGCCCCAATTGTGTGGGGGTTTTTGGCTATTTTTTTTTAATTTTTTTGGATATGTTTAGGGTAATTTATTTGGTGTGAATTTATATGGATCTATAAGAATTTTTTATAGCGTATTTTTTTTTTACATAAAAAATAAAAAATATAGATTTTTGATTTTTTTTTTACCCAAACGTATCTTACTTTAGGTAGGTAGGTAGAGAGAGAGCATGGAAGGAGTTGTACTTCGACCGTAAAAAGCCACGACCCTCCTACTTCTATCATAATCCATAATATACTACTACTACTACCTACCCTTTTTATATATATTACATAAATACAATAGTAGCCCCCGTAATTTTAATGTTTTCTCTCAATCTCTATCTTGACCTCTTAAGATGAAATTCTGGTTCCGTCCCTAAGAGAAATGATGGGGTTCCGGGAGAGAAAGAGGGAGGGGAATTCAGTCAGTGCGTGTGGTGATTGGTGAGGGTAACGTGAAAATAAAAGACCCACGCGGTCAATTGATTAGTAGA
>BRYE01000024.1:2097500-2100000 GCA_030159115.1 Actinidia arguta var. hypoleuca
CTCCCTCCTCTCCTATTACTATTGCTAGTGCCAATAGGTCCTCTATGCATGTTCATTCTATAGGTCACTATGTCCATAGCAGTACGTGGCTTAGGTCGGGACGACTCGTCAAAGAGTAGGCGAGAGCAGGCCACGGTTGTCGGAGGTTGGACGAGAGTCACTGAAGTCCTATTAGAAGGGGCATTGGAAGCATGCTTGTCCTAAGCGACCATAGTCTAAGGGGCGTAATCCTTCCTCTTTGACCACCTTTTAGCGTCCCCGCAACAACCTTATAAGCAAACTGCAGCCTATGAAGCATTTGCCCCAAATGATACTCCTTCACCTCACATGCAGTCCTTATTTAAGCAGTTTCAGTCTTTCATGGCCTCTTCCCAAAATGATTCTTCACAAGCTTCTACTATGACCACCACTGGTTCAGATTTGCCTAACCATTTTGGCCAAGGTGTATCTCACTACATGGATTTTTTACTCTGGTTGTTCACATCATATTACATTTGATATTACTTGTCTTAGTCACTATGTTCCTCCCTCCTCTCCTATTACTATTGCTAGTGCCAATAGGTCCTCTATGCATGTTCATTCTATTGGTTCTATTTGTCCTAGTACTTCTTCTCCTTTGTCTCTTCCCCAGGTATTTTATGTTCCTCATTTCTCTTAATCTCATCTATGTTAGTCAACTATATAATTTCGGTTTTGATGGCATCTTCTCTTCGTCTAGTTGTGTTGTGCAGGATCGGGAGTCCACGAAGCAGATTGGGACCGGGCTTAGAGTCGGCGATCTTTATGTGTTGGAGCGGCTCCACATTCCTCAATCGTCACAATTTATTTCTACTGTTCTGTCTTTTTTTTCGTTTAGATCAACATTCTTCTCCCTTTTTTTCCTTTGGCACTCTAGACTAGGCCATTTATCTAGTTAACGATTAAAGTTTTTAGCTAAAACTGGTGTTTTGGGTAATATTTCATTTTGCGATATTTCCGAATATTGTGGTTGTAAATTTGCTAAAATGACTATTCTTAAGACAAGAAACCTGTCTCTTTTTCTCCTTTTCAACTGGCACATACTGATCTTTGGGGCCTTCCCTATTGCTACAAAGGTGGTTCACTGTATTATGTGTCCTTTGTTGATGATTTTAGGCAATTCACTATGATTTATTTAATGACAATTAAGTCTTATTTATTTAAAATTTATGATTCTTTTCGTAACATGGTTCAAATTCAGTTTTCAACCACCGTAAAAGTTTTGCGTTCCGACTTAAGAGATGAATACTTATTGACTAAGTTTACAAAGTTCTTATCTTCTCATGGCACTATTCATCAATCTTTTTGCTTTGACACCCCCACTTAGAATGGGTATGCTAATCGGAAACACCATCATCTTCTTGACATGGCTAGATCTCTCCTCCTTCATTAGTTTTTTCGGTCTTCTGGGGTGAGGTTGTTCTTACAGTAACTTATCTCCTCAATCGCATGCCGACTCCTCTTCTATTTGGCGCCTCTCCTTACGAGCCCTCTCTTTGGTGAACTTCCTAACTATTCTCTCCTTCAAGTTTTTGACTCATACAAAAAAGCTTGTCATGATCCTAATTGTGTCAATGCCAAGAATGATGAATTGACTGCCTTGACCAAAACGCTTACATAGGAGTTGGTTCCTCTACCGGTTGGTAAAAATATAATTGGTTGTAAATGGGTGTATAAGGTGAAAACCCATTCTTATAATTCTTTGGAGTGATATAAGGCTCGTTTGGTTGCGAAGGGTTTCTCACGGGAGTATGGGATTGACTATGATGAGACTTTTTCTCTAGTTGCAAAGATGACTATTGTTCGTGTTCTCATTTCTGTGGCCACAACCCAACAGTGTTCTCTATTCCAACTGGATGTCAAGAATGTCTTCTTGAATGGTTCTCTCTCTGAGGAAGCTCGTATATGTCCTCAACCACGCTTCTCTTCTCCTCCTAGCCTTGTTTGTTCTCTTCGTCGGGCCCTATACGGTCTTAAACAATCCCACGCGCTTGGTATGAGCGCTTTCAGTTCGTGGTTCTTAGGATTGGGTTTCAGTCAAGTGGTCATGACTCCGTGTTGTTCATTCGTCGTACCTCCGTTGGTATTGTTCTCTTTCTATTATATGTTGATGACATGATCATTTCTGGGTCTGATGCTTCCGCTATTTCCGAGATAAAACAGCATTTGTTTAGTGAGTTTGAGATAAAGGACTTGGGTCTTCTTCAGTATTTTCTGGGTATTGAGGTTACTTCTTATCCTAAAGGTTATCTCCTCTCTCAGTCCAAATATGCGAATGAGATCATTAGTCGTGCCCAAGTTACGGACGATAAGGTTATTGACACTCCGATTGAGCTTCATGCTAAGTTTTCTCCTACCGATGAGGTTCCTCTGGATGATCCTACCGTGTATCAGGAACTTGTTGGTTGCTAGGTCTACCTTACTATGACTCGCCTAGACATTGCCTATGCGATCCATGTGGTCAGTCAAGTTGTCTATGCTC
>BRYE01000024.1:2105000-2115000 GCA_030159115.1 Actinidia arguta var. hypoleuca
AGATCATCAATTTCAAAGGGCAAAGTAATTATGCGATGAGCCAACAATATTTGATCTGATATGCACAACAAAACACCCAATAGTTAAAAAAACAATTCCACAAAATGTAGAATCTTCCTCTCTGTAAACCAAATTAGTAAATTATGCTATACTAAAGACGTACAAATAAGCATTGGTAGAATGCAATTCAACATAATTTCAATTACAAAAAAACACCCACTAGTACTTGGCATGCAATAACACCAATTACATGCAATTGTGGAGATGAATCATCAATTCCACATAACAGAACAATTATACAACAGACCAACAAATTAGTAAATTATGCTATAATAAAGGCGTACAAATAAGCACTGGTAGAATGCAATTCAACATAATTTCAATTACAAAAAAACACCCACTAGTACTTGACATGCAATAACACCAATTACATGCAATTGTGGAGATGAATCATCAATTCCACATAACATAACAATTATATGACAGACCAACAACATTTCCTCCGATATTCACAACAAAACACCCAATAGTTCAAAAGGATATAGTTCTATAAACATCTATAATCTTCGTCTCTGTAATTTAAACCCGCCAAAGTAAATTATGCTATAGTAAAGATGAACAAATAAGAACAGAATTTCAATTACAAAAAGAAACCCAATAGTGAATGGCATACAATAACATTAATTACACTCAATTGTGCAAAAGAATCATCAATTCCACAGGACAAAGCAATTATACAACAAACCAACACCATTTCCTCTGATATTCACAAGAAAACACCCAATAATCCAAAAAATAAGAAGAAAAAATACATGGGATTAAGAAAGTAAGAAGTAATCGAATGGGAGACCTAAAATATTGGATGCAATTCAACATAATTTGAATTACAAAAAAGAACCCAGTAATGATTAGCAAGAAGCAACATCAATTACGTGTGATTATACAAGTTAACCATCAATTCACCGAACAAAAGCAATTATACGACGAACCAACAACATTTCCTCATGTGTTCACAACAAAACACCCAATAGTTCAAATGAAAAATCTATAAGTACATATAATTTTGCTCTTCCTAATTAAGGAAAAAAACATCTCATTAGTAAATTATACTATACTATAATTAAGATATCAAATTAGCACCCGAGTCAACACAATTGCAATTACGAAAAAGAAATTCAGTAATCATTAACATACAATAGCATCAATAACATGCAATGGTGCAAATGAATCACCAATTTCACAGGACAGAACAACTATACAACGATCCATCAACGTTTCCTTCGATGTTCATACATTATATATATATATATGGGATACAGAAAGTGAGTGGTTGAATGGAGAGACCAGAAGTAGGACCATGATTTCAATTACAATAAGACAAACCCAACAACATTTCTTCTGATATCCCCCACAAATCACCCAATATTCATATTCAAGAACAAAAACACCCAAGATATTGCCCAAAAAAAGTGGGTGCGATTGAATGGGGAGACCTGAAGTAGCAGCTGAAGGAGAGGATGAGGCTGTGGAGATGGTACGTGCAGCCCATTGAATGCAATTCAACAAACTTTTTAATCACAAAAAAGAAACCCAATGATGACTGGCATGAAATAACATCAATTACATGCAATGATGCACATGAATCATCAATTTCACAGGACAGAGCAATTACACAACAAACCAACAATATTTCCTCCAATATTCACAACAAAACACCCAATAGTCCAAAAAAACAAATGCATGGAATCTCTCTCTGTTATTAAAAGAAATTGGTAAATTATGCTATAATAAAGCCATACAAATAAGTGCAGGCAGAATGCAATTCAACAAAACATCAATGAAAAAAAAAAACCGAATAATCATTGACATCAAATAACATCAATCACGTGCAATGGCGCAAATGAATCATCGATTTTACGGGACAAAGTAATTACACGATGAACCAACAACATTTCCTCCACAACAAAATACCTGTACACACGTAGAATCTTCCTCTCTGTAATTTAAATCCACCACGTTAGTAAATTATGCTATAATAATGCCCTACAATAAGCAGCACCCGCAAAATGCAATTCAAAACAATTTCAACTAAAAAAAAAAGGTAATGGTTTGCTATTAGAAACCTGGTGTTCTTTTGTTGAAAGCAGAAAAATATAAACAAAAATTCAAGAAAGTTTGAACAAAAATTTAAACATAACTTTGAATATTTAAAGCACAAAAGGAGAAGAGAAGAAAGAACAGAAATACAAGCAATGCAACTTACGGAACTTTATTAAGGAACAGAATTTAAATTTGGCTGAGACCTGAATTAAACTCAGTGTCCTTAAGTCGTTAACGACCTGCACTTGGTACTTACGGAATATGCCGTACGACTCCCAGGATACAACAGCTTCGATCTTCGGATAGTAGTAGTCCAAATCAGAAGATCACGTCGAACCTTCAAGCGTCTCCTCTTTCTCAAATGAAAACTAAGAAATGATGGATTCTCCGAAAATAAATTGTAATTTCCGCTTCGTTTAAATTCGAATGGTGCGACCGTTCGCAAAAAGAAAGTTAATTACGGGGAAGGAAGTATAATTTCTGACTTTAAAAATTAAAATAATTGAATAAATTTTCTCCAAAAAATTACTATTCAATTAGCCCAAGCTCGGCCCGCACGAACACAAACCGGGGCGGCTACGGCGCAGCCGCACGTGTGTCAAACCCATAAACCCATAGGCTAATGGACCAAACCCACTTTATACATAACTCCTTCTCTTTCAAAACTTGAGGTGCCCAAAGGCCCAATTTAAAGATTTCATACTTGGACTTTATATACTGACTAACTTTTTTGTATTTTTTCAATGTGGGGCAACCTTGTCTATCCACAAATTTTTCCTTTTCATTGAAATTTTTTTGAGAAATAATTTATAATTCAAATCATCTTGTTTTTTTACAAATGAATACACTAAATTCATCTACTCATTTAAGAGAACATGAATCAAACATTGTTCATCTAATTTAGTGTATGAAACTTAACAAAATTTAGTCCCAAAGTGTGTTCACAACACATTGTGAAAACCAAACTTCTAACATTTGCATCTAGTAGCATCAATTACAGGCAACCATACAACTGAACTAATGAATTTCACGTATCAGAACAATTACACGACGAACCAACAACATTCCCTCAATTATCCATAACAATCCCCCACCCCACCCCCCAAGTAATTCAATAAAAAAATAAGGAAAAAACAATGGGGAAACCTGATGTAGGAGCTGCCAGAGAGGATGAAGCCGTGGAGATGGTATGCCCATTGAATGCAATTCAACATAATTTTGATTACAAGAAGAAACCCGGCAATAGTTGACAAGCAACAGCATCTATTACATGCAACGATGGAATTGAATCCATCAATTACACACGACGAACCAACAAAGTTCCCCCAATTATCAACAACAAAACCGCAAATAGTTCAATGAACCATGAAGGGGGAAAAAACAATGGGAAAAACTGAAGTAGGAGCTGCAAGAGAGCACGAGGCCGTAAAGATGGTACGCCCATTGAATGGAATTCAACGTAATTTCGGATTACAGGAAGAAACACAATAATGATTGACAAGAAATAACATCCATTATATGCAACGATGGAACTAAATCCATCACTTTCACGGGACATTCCCGCAGTTATCAACAACGAGACCCCAATAATTCGATGAAAAAAGACCAAAAAATGAGAAAACCTGAAATAGGAACAACATTCCCTCAATTATGAACAACAAGACCACAATAATTCAATGAAACAAGCAAAAATATAATGAGAAAACCTGAAATAGAAACAACATTCCCTCAATTATGAACAACAAGACCACCAATAATTCAATGAAAAAATAAGAAAAAAACAATGAGGAAACCTGAAATAGGAGCTGCGAGAGAGGATGAGGCGGTGGAGGTGGTAGGTGGAGCCCATGGCGTGGACTACGACGTCGGAGAAGGAGCCGTTGTTGAAGCCCTCGAGCTGGATGTGGTCGCAGAGGGAGTTGAGGTTGCAGTCGAGCGCCCGTAGCTCCCCTCTGCTCCGATCGTTGTCCGAGTGCTGCGACGCCTGCCTTCTCATCTCCATTTCCCCTCCGCCGCCTCCGCCGTAAGACGCTCGCTGCTTCGTCGCGTACTGTGACGGTGGGTGATCCATCTCTCTCTCTCTAGATCGACGCCATTTTCGAATATCAATAGTATCAATACTATGCTGGATGTTTGAGACTAGAGGATAGGGGACTGGCTTTTTAATCTTTTTCTTTTTCTTTTTCATGAAAAAGGATAAAAGAGATAAATTTCATTTCACTACTGGTACCTGTAGTTTTATCAAAGTCTTACTTTGGTCCTTACATTAGTCTCCCATCCATTAATGCCCATATTCGACATAAAGTGAGGAAGTGAATGTCACATGTCATTTTTAGAGCGTACTTTCACCATTACTAGTCATGTAATTTTACAAGAGTTTCACTTTGATTCCTAAAAATGTCATATGAGTTTCACATACTTTCTTTTCATTCAAGTTGTTACTAAGTATTAACGTGGTGTCGTGGTTGAACTATATTGAAACTAAATTAAAACTTTTGAGTGCTAATTGTCAACATTGAAACTATAATGACCAAAATAAAACTTTGGCTAAACTAAGAGACTCCTATTTCAGTTTTTAAGAAAATGACAAAAACTTGTCCGGTGTGAATAGTTGCCACGAATACTTCTGAAAAAAAAAAGGTAATTTTTTTAAAAGAAAAACATAAAAAAAATAAAATAAAATAAGGTTTTGAACAAATGTCTTACGTACTGTACATATGAGCTTTAAACAACTTCAATTAAATATTTAAACTTTGAAATATGTTATTAATTATATTTTAAGCTCAAATTATGTCAGAAATTAGATGGATATTGAACTTAAATGGCCAGCTAATACTGATTTGGAATCCCTAATGCTGATGCAGCGCTGACTTAAAAAATTTAATATTTTGAAGGCCAAACAAATTTGCTATCTCAAATGCTACATCATCTTTAATTAGATCCACAATCTGATTACAAATCTTAATTTAACCATGATACAGTGTAAATTAATTTTTCACTAATAACTCCATCTACAAAGTATTAGGATTTTCAAGTCAATGCCACTTATTGTTAGCTAAACGCCAATATGGATTGTTCCGTTCATTTTATGAGAATGTGAGCTTACAGGCCTAATTAATGACAGATTTCAAAGTTCACATGTTTAATTAAAATTTGTGAAAATTTAGGTGTCTATGAGGCATTTGATCAATTTTTTACGAATTTTTTGATATTTTTCATTTTTAAAAATGTCGAAAGACGTGTTTAAATGTTAAAAAATCATATCTACTATAAATAAATGTGGTAACTTTGTTTGGTTTTATTTTTTTTTATTTTTTTTTGTAGTTTTAGTTTTCGAGTTTTGTTAGTTTTTAGTGAATTTTTTAAATGTTTGATCAAAATTTTATGTTTTTTTTAATTTCTATTGATGATAAGAATCTGAAAATATAAAAATTTTGTTTAATTTTTTGTATAAAAAATCTAACTAATTTTTTGAGAAATTTTTTTTTGTTTGTTTGTTTTCTAATTTAGACAAAAAAATACAATTTTGGATTCTTCTTATCAAAATGAATTGAAAAACTATAAAATCTTGATTAAATGATTAAGAAAATTTACTAAAAAAATAAAAATCAAAGCAGATAAAAAAAAATTAAAATAAAAGGTAGATCAAACAAAGTCGATATTTTTTGTGAGTTTAATAGAGTCCATTAAAGTATTTGTATTTTTTTCTTAAAAAAATAGCGAGCACCTTCGTCTCGCACCCCTCTTCATCTCCCTCACTCTTTCTTTTAGGCCCAATTTGGATTATGATTTTTTTATTTTTGAGTTTTTTCATCTTTAATAAAAAAAAATATCGTTTGATAATAATTTTTTTTTTCATGAGAGAAGTCCAAAAAATTATCTAATTTTAAAAAAATCACTAAAAATGAAAAAAAATATTTTAGGATAATTTTTTTTCCCATCTTTAGTGAACTTTTTTTCGAATTAGATAAAATATTTTACATTTTCGGACTCCTCTCATCAAGAAAAACCGAAAATAATATTTTTTTATCAAACGGCGAAAAAATTTATTAAAAACAAAAAAACTCAAAACTTGAAAAAAATTATAACCTAAATTTGGTCTTAATCTCTCATCGTTCGCAATCGCGGTCATCATCAACTATTAGTTTGATGATGAAGTTCAAACCAACAACAGTAGTTCGATGGTGAAAGTCCTAGAAAAATTATCATCATCCTGTTTTCAGTATTGTGATGATGTTAAATAAATTGAACTTACTGCGACTTTAGAATTTCATTTTAGAAGTAATACAACGTAAATTATGGGAAGGGTTGGGAAGCATAAGAGAATTAAAAAGATTGGAAGGAAAGGTAAATTTTTTGAGAAATTTTTTTTACAGTTCATATATTGGGCCTCTATTAGCCTTAGTTTATATCTTTTTTATGAATAATGAAAAGCCCTTTGGGGGTAAGGTTCGCGAAACTAAAGTTTATGAGTAAAAATTTCATTAATAGATAATATTGCCCCCATATCATAACCGAAAATATAAATGACCGAAAAAAAAAAAATCAAAATAGATTTCATGTCTCTCTACTCAGCGACACCATTGTCGCTACCACAACCACATCACCATCACCATTGTCATCGCCGTGTCTCACTGTCATTGTCACCAATGCGGTATCAATTAGGGGTGTCCAAAATACCCGCTGGAACCGAGAACCGACTAGAACCGACCTCATTGGGTCGGGTTGATTCGGGTCTACCATTTACTCGATTCGGTTCTGGGTCTAAAAATTATAGACTCGTCCGGTTCGAATCGGTTCTCGGGTCTATAATTTTTTTTTACCCAGAACCGAATACGGAACCGATATATAGACCCGAGAATATATTAAGTGATTCAAACCAATGGCCAATTTGTGGATTCGACATCTGCTATTACTTTGATGATATATTAAACCACAATTTTCTATTTGTTACTCACCATGTGATTTTTATTATTTGTATCATGTCCCATATGAAGAATCTGATCCTGGGACTTGATATGAATGTTATGGATCTGAATCCACATCTGCACTTTCACATGGAACTGCGGCTCTATCTCAATCTGGCACCTGATCTGTTTATGCTTTAGCCCTTGTTTCCACTGGTTCTGGGTAAAATACCACTGGGGTAACTGAGAGTATCTCCAACAAATGGTTCAGCTGAATTAATGTTGGAAGTTATATTAGTGTTTAGAAAAACATTTCCCACCCTTGACTCTCGGACAGGCAATGTAATCACTGATGTTGCTGAAGGTGAAACAGAGGATATAAACCACGATGTATCTGCATTTTACGAGGGACTATGGCCAAGAATGGTCCTTTTGTGATTTTTTTTCATTTCACCTCTTTATGATTGTTTTGTTGTAGCATTTGTGCATGAATTTGGATTTGAACTTACTGTTCTCATTCCTTTTTCATTTTGGGCCTCCAGGAGAGGTTGAGGATACCGCTGCATTTTGCTGACTTAATCGACAAACAAGCTTGCAGCTCTTGGGACACGGAACAATGGCAAGCCCTATGAACAGGGTTACACTTAAAATGTTAAATTATGTTTGATTACTTTCATTAACTTTCTAAAAAAATGTCCTATCCTCAACTGATGCAGGTTGGACGGATAACATCCATGATCTAACAATCCCAGCTGATGGACCCGATATATGTTGGATGTTGATTTGTATTGTTTTTAAAAAATATATAATTGTGTAGGAGTTATTTGTATTTTTTAGTGTTCACCAAAAATTTAAATGAACTGGATAAACTCGACCCGAACTAACCCGACCCCGAAAGAATCGAAGAACCGAACCGAACCGTTCGGTTCTATTCGGTTCTCTCGAATGATCGGGTCGATTTTAAGTCCAAAAATCTGAAACCGTAAATGGTCGGGTTGGGTCGGTTCTGGGTCTGACTCAGACCCGATCCAACCGGACTCATGCCCACCCCTAGTATCAATACCACCAATGCGGTTAGATCTCTCTCTCTCTCTCATTCACTCAGCTATGAGATTTAGAACATCGCCATGACCTTCTACCATCATTGGCTGCCACAAGACTATATCGTTTTCACAGCCATTACTATCCCACCCAAGTTGCAGTTTTTGCCACCACCGCCTTTCCTTAATCGTTCTCTCTCTCTCAGATCTAAAATATATAGCACTGCCATGGCCTACCACCATTATCGTCTATCTCTACCGATGTCAAGTCTTTTTCTTTATCTAAACAATTTTTTTTTTGTATTTATTTTTTATGGGTCAGTGTTTATTTTTGAAAAAATCAAAGGTGAATATATATATATATATATATTTTTTTGAATAAGAAAATCATTAAAGTTCAGAGTTAAATTTATCTGTTCGAAATAATTAAGTTTATTAGAAATAGTTAAATTTATCTATTTGAAAATTAAGTTTATATGTTCGAATTATCGGTTAAGTTTATGTTCGAATAATTAAATTTAGCTATAATAGTTAAATTTATCTATTCGAACAATTACGTTTATCTGTTCAAATAATTATTTTTTTTATAACAATTAAATTTATCTGTTTGAATTATGGTTACGGTTATGTTCGAATAATAGTTAAGTTTTGTCTGTTTGAGTTTGTTGTGGTAGAAAAATGTTTCAAATGTTATAGTTGAGTTTTTATTGTTCAAAATAGTAAAATTGATTGTTTAAAATAATAAACTCTATAGAAGGTGAGTTTTATTGTTTTGAACTTTCTAATAGTGAAAGTTTATTATTTGGTTTTTCGGTGAATTTTTGAATAGTAAAATTTATTTCTAAAATTAACAATGAAATTTATTTATAGAAAAATTCGCTGGGAAGTCGCTAGAGATTCATCGGATAAGTCGTTACTGGAGGTTTGATAAAAAAGTTGCCTGATGCTGGCCGAAATAGTGATGGGGGTGTAATGAGAAATAAGGAGTGTAGAGAGTTTGATAGTACTTTTATTTGGTATGGTAAACAAAAGAGTTTTGACTTTAGATTTTTTTTGAAATAGATTAAATGTGTTAAAAAATTAGTCCAATGGATGTTAGAGTAAAACTCCCATTTTTTTTTACGCTTTCTAGTTATTTTAGTTTTTAATTTTTTTTGTCTTTTAGATTTTTTTTAATCATTTAATCAAATTTTTTTTTTCAGGTTCTATTGATGATAGGAGAAATTAATCTAATTTTGGAAAAAATATTTGTACTCAATAAATTAGTATTTTTTCTCTTTAGTGCTTTTTTTTTAAAAAAAATTGAACATATTTTTAAAAGTTTCATATTTCTCTTGTCAATAAGATTTGAAAAAAATATAAATTTTTAATAAAAGAGTATAAAAAATTCAAAAATCAAAACAGATTAAATTGTTTAATTGGTATTAATTATAATTTTAATAATTAACCATTTCAATTTCCTTTCAAATGCACGTTTTAGTTGCACAAATTTATATATAATTCAATTATATCTAATGATTATGAGTTATGCTACATTATATAGTAAATAAAAATAATAAAAAAGAGATGATAAACATAATATTTTTTTTTAGGACAAAAGGAGTGTGTGCACTTCATAGATGCACGTAGTTTTTGTATTGTTATTATTTTTTTTGTGTGTGATTCATTTTTCATTCCCAATTATCCTTCACTTCTCCTCCAACAACCATCACAAATGTCACAATTTTATTTATTATTTATTTAAATATAATGGGTACCCCAAACTATTTTTATTTTTTGGGTAAGATGTAGATCTCAAGTCTCCTCCGTACCCCAAAACTAATCGGGCACATCCAGTACCTAACGGGTATAGTTAAAAACTACAGAGCCCAAATTCGATTGGGTATTAGGTAATTTTAGCCAATACCTATTTTTTTTTTAAAAATAATTAAATTCCAACTCTAATATCAAAAT
>BRYE01000024.1:2170000-2177500 GCA_030159115.1 Actinidia arguta var. hypoleuca
TAATCTGCAATTTTTGAAAATAAAATAAAAAATGAAGTGAACTAAAATAATGTCGAGTTTTTATAATTAGGTAAAAGGGTCAACTTTTTGTTAATTTTTTTTCTCTGTAAAAGTGAGTTATTTTAGCCACTCCAAACAGTGCCTTAGGCATGGTTTGGGATAAGCTTATTGATTGGTTCTGCCCTCAAAGGTAGGGCTACTTATGAATTGGCCCAATTATAATCCATCTAAGCTCAGAATAATAGCCCCTTCATAGTCTCTCTCTCTCTCACCACACACACACTAATTGGCGTAATTTGTAAGCCAAGTTATGCCCCGTTTGGGGTAGTTTTTTGTTTTTTTTTTCTTTGCGAAGTTTTTTTAAAGTTTGATAAAAAAATTATAAAATTTTTTATCTAATTTGAGAGGAAATTCACTAAGACAAAAATAAATTATTTTTATATGCTTTTTCAGACTCTTTGTAAAAAACAAACTATTTTTTTAAGTAAAAAAATACTATTTTTTTTTTTAATAAAAATAATTCGATTGCTTTTTGTTAAAGTTATAAAAATGCCCTACTCTTTTATATGGATGAGACATTTGAGCAAAAGTAAATCAAGAATTTAAATAGAAGGGTATTTTAGTAATTTTTCCAAGCTGAGATACAAAAGAAGTGTATTTAGAGAAAGTAGGGTGATTAATTTTACCACCCATTATTTTATTTTTACATATTTTAATTTTTTTTGATTATTTTTGTTTCTAATGGTCTTATTTTAGGTTTTGGTCAAATTTTTTTTTAAATTATTTAATTCGTCTTGATTAGAGGAATCAGAAAAGTAAAAAAAATAAAAATTAACAGAAAACTAAGTGAATTATTTTTACCTTTAATGAATTTTTTTCAGTTTTGATAATTTTTTTATTCTTTCAGTTTGTCTTAATTAGTGATATAGAAAAAGTAAAAAAAAAATATCCAAAATATTTTTAAATGAATAAATCGTTATGTCAAAGTCGGTCTTTTGACGGTGTGAAAGCAGAGACAAAATGAACAGGGAATTGAAACCTTCAAGCAACAAATTCTAGGGAAATATACACTTTGTACCCTTTGACTTTCAACATAATTTCACTTTGCATCATTCACTTTCAAAATTTTCAGCCAGCCTCTCGCAATTTAAGTCTAGCGTCAATCATTCAGAAAGAAGCAATGTGGCCCACAATTTATTGGAAGGTGGACTTGTGGGCTTTATTGGCACTTAATCAGTAGGGAGTGAAATGTGCAAAGTAAAGAATTCCCAAAGGTTGGCGCAAGTGTTAACTCAACTGGCCATCAAGAACCTACATGATTTAGGGTTCAACTCCCACCCGAGTGTTATCAAATCATGTGTTGAGTCAGAGGGTTCAACTCCCACCCGAGTGTTATCAAATCATGTGTTGAGTCAGTTTATATGAAGTTTTGCCCAGTCTTTAAATAGGCCTCCCGCTTGTAGACTGAGGGATTAGTCCTCGGTTTAGTGGGTCAGATAATGAGTTATCAAAAAAAAAGAGAGCAGAGTGAAGTATAGGTAAAATTGTAAAGGTACAAAGTGTAATTTTACCATTCTACCCTTTTCTAGCCAATAATGTCTTCTACCTATTTTATGTAATTAATTGAGGTAGTTGGAAATAGATCAATCAATTCAATTGTTGTGGGAGGGATAGAATCCACCATTAATTTGTGATGATTTTATTTCAAGGGGGGATTTAGTATTTATAGCATACTATATTCACATGCCACACGCGTGGAATGCATTTGGTAAGTAAAATAATTATAATCTTATTTACATTTTCTCTCTCCAAAGATGGGCATAACTAATCAAATTTTAAAAATCCTATATGTATATTTGATATTTTATTTAAAATATAGACATTAAATATATTATGAATCGAAACTTAGTGAAAAATGAGATTATGGAGTCAGTTTCTAAAAACAACAGGTATATATCTCACTAAGAAATTCAATTTTATAGGAGAAAAATATTATTATATATATTGTAAATAAATAATTTTTTTGTAATAAAAAATTTATTTCTTTATTTTCTATAGATTTGAAAAGCTTTTGCTCAATGACCCACTCATAAAAAACTCTGGCTCCGCTACCGACACTCCAAATATTAGCAATTTAACGTTCATCTAAAATACTTTCAATCATATATAATATTATATATATATGTGTGTGTGTGTGTGTGTGTGTGTGTGTGTGTGTAAAAGAAAATATGTTGTTGTTAAAGCCACACAAATGATTAAACGTCTACACAAAAATGTATTTAGATAGCTTTGTGGGGTCAGCCCTGATTATTCAATTACAATTATCTAAGAAATTCAAATAATCCAATTTCTACTTAACAATAACTATTATGACTATATTTTTAAACTTGGATAAATTTCACCAACCTCCCCTGAGGTTTCTAACAAATATAGACACATTTTCTATAGTTTTAAAAATAACATTGACATTCCTTATATTTAAAACTAATATCATAATTTTTCCCTTAGAACTCATTTTTGTGAAAAAAATGATAAACTTGCTCTTTGATTTAGGGCTTCCAAAAAAATTTCTCAAGACATCCATTAAGATAAATAAATATTCTCTCTTCCTTTTCTCAAAATACCATTTTTTTGTAAACTATTTTATTTTTATTTTTTTATCAATAAGTAAGTTTTTTAAAAAGAGTTGATCTAAATAGTTTATTTTTTAAGTACCCTTAATAAAAATATACTTAAAAAATAAAACTTTATTACTAATAAATCTTTTTAAAAAAATATCTAAATATTTTTACTTTTTAAGTTCTCCTAATCTAAACATATGTCAAAAATAAAAATTTATCAATTATTTAAAAAAAATAGATAATATTTATTTATCTTAATGGGTGTATTTAGAAAATAATTTTGGAAGCCCTAAATTAAATGATAAGTTCGTCATTTTTTTATAAAACTGAGCTCTAGGAAAATCTTAACATTAGTTTTAAAAATAAAAAAGGTCAATGTTATTTTAAAAAAATATTATTTTTAAAATTATAGGGGAGGTATTTGTATTTATCAAAAACTACAGGGGATGTTAGTGACATTTACCCTTTAAATTTTGATAAAACTATTTACTCCTTTGGGTCTACTTATTTGTCTTTTTTTAACATTCGTGCCCTTTAATAGCACCAACAAATAATATATTTTATTGAATAATTTTTTTAGATATTTTTACACCAATAAAAATATCTCAATTAGTTCTTGTGTACATAAGTTTCAAGAAAAAAATAATATAAATTAAAAATATAGACGATTTTTAGAGATATCATAATAATGAAATAGATAAACAAATAAAGATATAGTACTATCCCTATCGTATTTTGTTGTTATTTTTTTCAGTTTTTGATGGCCCAAACACTTGTCCACTTTGAAAAATGAAAATATTTAACTCATTATTTTTTCAAATTTACTTATTACAAATGAATATAAATACTTTTTGAAATTGTAAATGAAGGGAAATTTAAAAAATAAATGCATATTAATTTGATTTGGAGTGTATTAAATATATGTGTGTGTTTTTTAAAATCAAAAGCAATATTTTTTTTTTTTTCATTTTAATGAAATCTTAAAAAAAAAAAAAAAAACTTGGGGATAGTAATGTCATGGAAACCAACAGTTGAGGGTAATTTTGTCATGCAGAAAGTTGGTGTTGGACGCGCACATGAGGCGCGTGATACTACAGAGTGAGCAATCCTCGTCCGTGGTATTCCATGTCATTATATATTTTAGGGTAAATTTCATTGACTTCCCATTTTTAATAAATACAGTCATGTCCCCTATAATTTTTCAAATATCACTGACCTCACTTATTTTTTGAAACTATTATCAAGATTCCCATGACATCAATTTTGACTAGATATTGTTAATTTTTTTTAATAAAAATGACATAAAGGCCCTTCGATATATAACTTCTCTTTTTTCTCAATACACCAATTAAAATATTTTAAAAAATCTTTTTTTTTCTTAGAAAATCCCCCAAATATTCATATACTAGGTCATTTTTATTCCCTCAAACATATTTAACACATACACTTTGTTATCAAATTTAATAAAATATTTGCAAATAAAAATGATCATTTATTAATATAAAAACTTATAGTTTTTGATTAAAATTCTAAATATTTTTATATTAATTTAAAATATAAGAGAGATCGGTTATATTTCAAAATCTATAAGGGGGTAACTATAAATTTACTAGACGCCTCACCTTTCTCATAGGCAACACCGAAGGGCAAATAAAATATTTTATGTTCTTCAAATCTTTATAGTTTATTCCGATACTTTCACTAAATAAGAAAAAAAAATTAATTAAAAATGGAGAAACCCTAAAAAGCTTTTATAAAGCAATTAATAAATAGGGTAAAATTTTCACTAACTTTCCCTAAGGTCCAAATACATCCATCTCTCTTGTGATTTAATAAAATAACACTGATCTCTCTCACTTTTAAAAAATTATTTTTTGTGAAAAAATTAATAAGTTTGCCCTTTGATTTAGGCAATTTTTTTTCAATACATCAATTAAAATAAACAAAAGTTCTCTCTCTTTTTTAAAAAAAATTGATAATAAACTTTAATTTTTAAGTATGTTTGGATTAAGAACACTTAAAAAATATGGATTAATTTTTTTAAAAAAAATCAATAACAAAATTTTATTATTTAAGTATATTTTCATTTGGGAATACTTAAAATCAAACTATTTAGATTAATTATTTTTGAAAAAATTATTTACGAAAGAATTAAAAATAAAATAATTTATAAATATATGGTATCTTGAGAAAAAAGAGAATATTTATTTATTTTAATGAGTGTATTGAAAATTTTTTTTGAAAACCTAAATCAGATGTCAAGTTTATAAGTTTTGCACAAAAATTGACTATGAGAGAAATATTGAAATTAGTTTTAAAAGTAAAGAAAATCAGTCTTACTTATGAAATTATAGAGGAGATAGTTGTATTTATCAGAAATTTCAGATTAGTGAATTTATCATAATAAATATTATCATTTTGTAATTTCCTTGAACAAATACGAGTGAATTTTGGGTAAGTCTATTTTTTATGCTATTCTTAGCAATGCCGATAATTAAAAAGGTAATAATGACTGACGTGACTCTCTTGATCGTAACTACTCCACTACCTTAGGTTTAAGCTCCGTTTGGGTTATGTTCTTGTTCACATTTTTGGTGGAGTTTATAACTTATAATTTTTATTTTAAAAATTGTGTCAGGATATTTGACGCAGTTTTTTTTTATGGGTCGAAAATAACTTTTAAAATTTAAAAAAGACTGATTATTGAAAACTCAACTTAAAACTTTTTAACTTTTATTTTTAAATAAATAATTTTAACATAAATTTAAGTTATACCAAACACCTTTTTTGAGTTTTTTAACTCCTTTGATTTTTTAGTTTTTTTTCACAATTTTATCAAAATTAATATTTTTCAAGCTCCTCTTGGAGAGAGAAATCAAAAAACATAAAAAATCTATTTAAATTTGAAAACAAATCCACTAAATACAAAAAAAAAAAAAATAGATAATTGATCGATAAAAAATTATTTTTTTTGTCTTTAGTGATTTTTTTTAAAATTAGATGAATATGCCAAGAGAAGCCGAAAAAGTATAAAATTTTGATCAAATAACAATAAACAACTACCTTAAGACGAAAAAATTTAAAAATTAAAGTAAGTTAAAAAAGTAAAAAAAATAAAAAAATAGCCCAAACGGTGCCTTAAGTTTTTTGTTTTATGTTAACCACTTATAAAGTACTTGTAGTTTGGTGGTTAAAATTGAATGTTAAGACGTGTATTCTAGTGCACAAATAAATAAAAGTGAAATTCAATTTTTGGTGTTTGGTGTATTTTTAATGGAGTGAGTGCATGAAGATTGGTGACTTGTATAGTTATTTCATCCACAAACAATTTCGTTGGAGCAAATTTAGGGACCACCCATTGATTTAATATTCAAATTCTACCAAATTATTATTATTATTTTCTTGGTAGCAACTTAATTAATGCTTAAAGCCTTGGGTTATAGATCCCTAATACAAACTTGAAACCTAGATTTCATATTTGGGGACCCACCTTAAAAAAAATAGAACCTAAGATCCCATATTATTACATGTGATCAACTATCGATGAGCGAGACCAAAATTGACATAAAAACAAGGTCATTTTGAGCCACGCATAGTGAAGCGCTTACATAGGTAATTGATCGTCTAGAGGTCAACTAGATGCTTAGGTGTCCAATTTGAGTTGACCGATGACCCTTACTTCTACAACCTAAGAATTTTATTTACAAAGAATGCGTCGTAATTTTCTCTTCCATTTCTTGATATTTAAAACATTCTTCTCAAAGTATATAATAAACTTGCACAAGTGTTAAGCCTAGTGAGGCTTATATAGAAGTGCATGATATTAAAAAAAACGGATTTGGGGCCTTTTCTGGCATAATTATGTGATCAAATTTGTTCATTGTGTAGGTCTCAACTTGGGGGTTGAAACTCTAATATTTTTTTTATCGGATAAATAAATGAATATATTACTCAAAAGAGAGGACCTCTGGATATACCCAAAAGACGGACAACACGCACAAGGCCTAAACACGAAGATTACACGAATAATACAAATGAAATCTAAAACCAGAGCAAAGCCTCCATACAGGCCTAACCATAGACTCCCACACAAAGGGAACTAAACCAACCATCAGATACCAATTAAGGACACACAAAATGACTTGACTATCACAACAAGGAATCACCACATCAACAAAAATGAACCATAAACTATTCTGGGAGCAGGCCAACAACAGCAACACTAAACGGCCAGAGCCAAATTGAGATTCACCCTTGCTTGCCCAGAACTCAGGGATCTAACTTACACAAATTCAGGATGCAGCATATAACCGGAATCAACTGGACGATAGCCAGATATAGGAGCAAGTGGATAGCCTATATCCAAACTATAACCAAACCAGCAACACTGAAAACCACATCAGAGACAGGGGCTACATCAGCAACAGCAAATGAACACTGCCTAGAGGACTGAAGCTGAAACAACAACATAGCCTCAGCAGCAGAAGAGAAGCAACCAGCAGCAGCACCAACAAACCTCGGAATTTGAGACGGATACAGAAACACAACCCAGCAACAAAAACCAAATAGCAGCAGCAACTCAACTATATCTAACCTAAGACTGGACCAGGCCCAGATCCAGAAACAAACTGATCACACCAACATCTTTGCCTTAACAACCATGTGGATCACACCAGTGGATATTTTCCTCCCTTGGAGCGTGTGAGCTGTGTCGGCTATAATTTACACAAAGGTTAAGGAAAATTTTACTTTGACCCCCTATGATTTAGGTCTTATGCAGATAACCCCCTCGCATGAGATTATCAGCTCATAATTAGTGGTTTGTGAAGTAAATCGCACTACTTACATCGTTAATGGCGAATGACAAAAGTCCTTTCTG
>BRYE01000024.1:2277500-2285000 GCA_030159115.1 Actinidia arguta var. hypoleuca
AAAAAGACTAAAAGTTGAAAATAAAATAAAAAGTCAAAAAAAATCGAAAAGGCACTGTGAATCCGTGACCCCCTTGCACATTCACTTTAGCTTCTAAATGTAGTGACCTTTCAAAGCATTGGAAGGTTGCACAAACCAATATGTTCTAACAATGGCTCTAGAACTTAAAAAGAAAAATCTTTCTCAACCTAATTTTTGGTTAGTTTGTTTTTGAAAAATAACAAATGTAGCCGTCTTGTTATCTAGTTTTTTCGTTTTCGTAAACTTTTTTAGAATTTTATAATTTTTCGGCTGCTATTGACAAGAGAAATTTATAAATATAAAATCTTTTATCTAATATGAAAAAAATCACAAAAGACTAGAAAAACTATTTTCACTCAACAGATTAGCTATTTTTTGTATTTTTTTTAAAATTTAAACAAAAAATTTACATTTTCACATTCCACTCGTCAAGAGAAATTTAAAAAAATATAAAATTTTGATCAAAAGATAAAAAAAATTCAATAAAAATGAAAACTAAATGACCTAAAAAAAACTTTAAAAAAAATCTAGCTCCAAGGTGGGCCTCACTTTCAAGGTTCCTATTCAATATGCAAGCATTATAAGGTCATCCAAAGATGTCCATGTTTTTAATGCTTTTTGAGTGTTCAAAATATCGCCCACTTATGTCACTAGTTTGTTATAGTGAAGGGTCAACGCCAATACGAATTCCACAGCTCCACAAAAAGGTAACCGAAGATTGCCCATATTTGGAAACCAAAGATTGAAGCCGAATAATTTGACGAACCAATTCCATCATTCACAAACGAAAGATTATTTAAAATTGAAACAAAATCCTTTATAAACTAACCCAACACATAAATTAATATCACGCAAATAGATTTTAACCGTAGACCAAAGGTTTCATAAAGCCTTTGATAGTCATATGTCTACCACTCGCACCAACCCCTGACACGATTATAACAAAAGGCACTCATAAAAGAAGGGTAACATTCACTTTTAATCTTACTCATGATTCCATGAAGTGAAAATGAGAACTACTATTAAACAAGTGTATCTAGAACCATCACAGTATTGCATGCAAAATACATACCTAACATAAGCATAAACATGGGCTTTGGAGTTCTTATAGTGTCCAATGTAGTGCATTTTTTATGAGTTTATCATTGCCCGTATTTATAATTCAAACCGTCCAATTTATAGAATTCTATGATGTATACAAAAAATCTAATCGATCGGAAAACATATTAAAGAAATAATACTTGTCGTTCATTTATTTTAAACAGATGAGTTTAGATCATGTAATTACTTACATTCGATAAATCTGATTTTTCTTAATATATGATCAATTCAACGAGCTCTAGAATATTAAGGTTTGAATAATTAAAATGAATCTAAAACTTGCCTATTTTAAAAGCAGTATATGGTTGTAGTGATTTGAGAGCACTACGGTAACCCCAAACCCCGTAAACATGAGTCAAAAAATTGGAAGACATGACACCTAGCTGCATAGTTCACAGCTACTAATGGAGAAAGAGTTTTTATAACTTTTACATGGAAACATATATAGCACAAGCCCAATTTTAGTCTAAAGAAACTCAAAACTATCTGTGTCTATTGCTGTCGGGAGTTCGACCTTCTTCTTCTGCCACAGCCGATCAAGAACACTGTCTGCATCTCCCTAAAGACGGCAAAAAACACATTTCAATTGCAGTACAGAATTGGAAACACAAAGACCATTTAAACAGGAGATGAAATGAGGATATGAGAGGTGAAATTCGGTAAAAGTTACAGACCATGGAAGGTGGCAGTCATGACCCTGAAGGCCAATAATACGAATTCACCTACACTTGGGGGTTCAACAGCATGAGCGAGAAAAGAGGGGGGAAAAATAAAAATCGGTCAGCATCAAAATACATGCGACATCATCTACTGAAGCAAAAAAATAGCTCAAATGTATAGATTTCAGTAAGAAATATCCAAAAAAGTTTCCAAGGAAATTGTACGGCTTGAGCTGATTTCCTGAACACTTAACTTATCCAGGAAACCGAACAAATAGAGCAATACTACAGCACAGAAAAACCGAACAAAAAACTATGTAGAATAATTCATTGGTGTTTTTTTATTCATTCAAGGTGGGCTTCATTACAAAAGATTTGAATTCTGATCACAAGTGATATCTTTTTTCCATATTTTTTGTAGTTATTTATGTGTTCGTAACTTTTTCCTTTCATATCAAAAGACGAGTATCATGCCACATATATTGTTGAAATATTCATAAAATACTAAACCAGAAAAAGAAGTTTTATAAGCTTGGGCCATTTTCATTGAAATACTCATAGAATATTGATTTATTAGAATTATTGGATAAATTAATTTCAAGAAATATAAAAAAATGCAATTAAAAAAAATGGATATATGAAAATCACTTTCCTTTCTATTTTAATAAATTTTTTATCTATTTTGTTTTTCACATTTTATTGTCTTTAGTGATTTTTTTAACCAATTAATTAATATTTTATACTTTTTCGTTTTATCTTAATTAAAAAAATATAAAAATATAAAAAAATTATAAAATTTGATAAAAATTTCACTAAAAATAAAAAATATATATTCAAATTAAATAATATTTTTAGATTTTTATTGTCAAAAATTTGATCAAATAATAATAAAAATTATTAAATAAAAATAAATTAAAAAAATGAGAGAGAAAAAAATATGTGTTTTAGTTGTTTTTTTGTGGATCCCACTAAAAAAATGATTCAATGAGTAAAAATATATGCTTAACTTTAGAGTTTTTTGTCCATTGGATGAAAACATATGTAGACAGGCCCTACACCTTTGAGAAGAAGGAAATGATAGTTTTAGAGAGGAAAAAATAATCTTAGATGAAATCTAAGGCATTGGATTCACTCAAATAGATTTTAACAATAGATAGAGGAAGATTGATTTGAGATTCAAAATAAATTATGTTTTATAATATAGATAAGAATAATTTTGGAAAACTTGAGGGCCCAGCCCTCCCCTGCCTTCGTCACTAAGCATCATAGAGTTGTAAAAGTAGACTTGAGTTACTGAAGAATAGACTAGTAATGTTAGTGCTTGAACCAACATAATGTGGCATGATCACGAGTTTGGAGGAATTTGAGTACGTCCATCAGGCAAAGCTACTGGAAGGAGTATATGGAATCCTTTGTAGAAGGTGGACCTCACCAGCAATTGCTTAATTTTGGAAGCTTCACTTGGGTCGAGGAAGATTGGAAAATTTCTCGAAGATGATGCCTTCAAGACAAATACAGACAAGTTTAACACTTGGAAGTGGCCTAATCGGCATTGGAGAGCTTTGGAAAACAAGCAGGGCCGATCTCGATATTTGAATTGTCCTAATTCGATCCCAATATAGTTTTCCTCGTACTATTAATGCATTATCAATTTTTTTTTTACCTAATGATTACCCTGCCCTGGGGTTGCCCAAGCCCAATGGCTTGCTGGGCTTATCCCAGGGACGGCTTTGACAACAAGAATCGTCTTCAGAGGAAAGAAGGAGAGATCTAGGATGGAAGGTGTTTCCTGTGGTCGGCCAATCTCAGGTCTATTTCTCAATCATCAGATTTTAGTCTTGGGCGACTAGTGTCTGTCTGAGATTGGTCGACCACACAAAAAATTTGGTGGACCTGGAACCAGTCGGAAGTCCCAGTAAGACCATAATGCTAGGTTGGGCAACCTATTTCTAGTATGGTCGACCAACCTGCTTGACCAGGTTTGCACCTTTGGTTGAGAATCCTATTGACTGTCGATACTCTTTATATTCTCTTCATTCGCTTACTGTTGAGAAAATTTCCCCAACACTTGTAAAATTTGGAAACTCATAATTTATTGTGTAATCACAAGAGAGAGCGGCTTGGACTTTGAATGGGATAAACCAAACAATATTCATCAGTTGTCGATTGGCCAGTTTTCATAAAAAGTCACAACATTCTGCCCCATCTTCGTGCACCACCATTCTTTGTTCTCAAATGCACTGTAAATCTACACTACGTTACGAGGGTAGAAAAAACTTGTATAAAATTCCAATCAGTTTCTATGGAGATTTCAGAAGGTCTCAAGCAAAAAATGCATAACTGAAGCAAACTAAAGGAACAAAACCTCCACCAATAATTTAGGATAGTGAAACAAAAAAGTACTTAACATGCCGACTATGCAAACAACATTAAAACATAGAGGTAACACCAAATCGAATAATATCATTTGTCCAGTAAGAAAAAAAAAATATGCTATTACTATCGAAGAAACTGCGAAGGAAAAAACATATTACAAATGCTTAGGGTCGACATAAGGGTGACAGATATAGAACCTGGGCACGAACAAAACCGCATAGAGCAAAGGTGGAGAAGTTTCCAATTATAAACACCTCTCTCATCCAAATGCCCAATGTTAAGCTGGACAGACGCAATCGCAGAACAAAGTTTGGACAAAAATCCCAGATCGTAGAATCCAACAAAGAATATGAATAACGAAGGAAATTAAAGGATCGATACCATTGTCTGGTGTTATGAGCTGCTCACTTGCTCTGAAGAGAGGGAAGGCATCTCTTCTTTAATTTAGAATAAAGATGGAGAGACTCCATGAATTACTCATTTATTCTATACGTTATGAGTTCTATATCCAAGTCATAGTGTGGGACCCCTCCTCGTGGGGATTGAATTGTCTCCGATCCATAATTGGATTGGACCGGTTCAGTTCAACCGTTTTGGGCCCGTTTGATGATCGAAGCCGTTCAAATTATAGAGTTCATCGAGAAGTTTAATATTGTAAAAAATCACGTTAATCGACTATAATTTTATAGTCGACCATCATCAATTAATATCAAGATAAATACGTATAACCTTCCGTCCGTTTATTAAGTTATAAAACAATACCAAATGGATACTAAATTGTAGCCGATTAAGGTACTACATGTATAGAGAATCTACAATGTGAATGATTCGGATCATCAAAATGAGTCAAAAACAAGGCCCAAAATGACTGGACAGAGACACTCCGGTCCCTCCCTCGCGTGAGTATGGAGTAATTCGTACTACAATTAATTTTATTTATCTTATGTATCAATCTTTTATGGGTTTGTACCTTTTTTAGGTTACTGTTTTATTAGAAGATCAATAAAATTAAAAAATTGTTCCAAGTATTTTGATTCTTTGAACTTTCAATTCCTATCTAGATAAGATCATAAGAAGCTTTAGAAATGGAAACTAACATTTTGAATCCCATATCCATAAACCCTACATCTACATCCATTTGGCTTAGTTTGCATTGGTTGTTCATTCTATTGAAAAAACGAAAAATCAGAAGTATTAAATCTGGAACAAAATCAACGAAGTTACATACATACACACATACAGAGGGGAGGGAGGGAGAGAGAGAGAGAGAGAGAGAGAGAGAGAGAGAGGACTACCTGAGAGACGAACGACGGAGAGCCCGTGCGAACATAAGCAAGCCCCTAATTACTAATTCTGGAGTAGTTACTAGACACACCCAGTGACCCAGATCAGATTTCAATCACAACTGTGTCTTGTTGGGGCCCACATGAACATGAAATGGACGGTCGATCTTCGCCGCGATGACTTTGGAGCGAACCCGTGTCGATGCAGTGGATAAAATGGGCGTTATTGGGCTGGCCCATGCTACAAACCCGTGACCCAACATTTTTTAAAAAACGTTAAAGCTAAAAATATTCACAATTCTTTTTTTAATAAAAATGCTCACTTTATTTTTTGAGATATTTTATTGGATCCCCAACAATCTTTAGTGATTTTTTACTAACTTATGACTAAAAATCATCAGTTTTTTAGTAGTTCCCGCACTTTTTATGTTTTAACCATGAATGAAAAAATTGATATTTTTAATTAGGCCAAATGGGAACAGGACTTCCCCTTGTAAATAAAAGTTCAATTATATATATATATATATATATATATATATATATATATATATATACACAAAAAAAAAACAACAACTACTAATTAGTTTGATTCTTAATAGCGTTTTGTAAAAACAAAAATATTTAGTTCAATTAATTTAGAGTTTAAAACCAAAATTCTCTACTCACGTATGAATTTATTCAAAAGAAGTTAATTTGACTGTTTATTTATTATTTTGGTCTATACATTATCCATACACTGCCACACCACGTGAGTAAAGTATACATCGTCCATGCACTGCTATGTCGTTTCTATCTTTTTCGTTATTCTTACTGTTATCATTTTATTTCAGGATACTTTACTGACACCTTTTAAATTCATCTCAAATCTCGTTGACTCCCTATATTAGTTAAAAACTTGTGTATGAATGATAGATTTATTATCATGCCATTATTTTATTATCAAAATTTTAATAGAAAGAAATAAAAAATAATAAAGAAAGCCAAGCCGCCATCTTCCACCACCTGCATTTCAAACACCTATAGATATCGTGGGTGCCTCTCACTATCACCAATTTCCAACATTACCCACCTTTACCTTCCACTAGTGGCCAAGACAACCCACCTCCTACAGACCCCCCATTTTCATCCATGTAACTTTTGATGGGTTAATGAGTTGGTTTTGAAGAATCAGAAAGGGTTTGTGGGCTATTGAAAAAGGTGTTTTAGTGGAGAGTGGTGACTTTCAATAGCTGTGGAGATGGGATTCAAGTTGCGGGTGGAGGTGGTGGTGGTGGGTTTTGATGGGGATAAAAGTAGGATTCAAGTGGCGGGTGGAGAATTGTGACGGTTCTTTTGAGAGACACAAGAAAGGGTAAAGCGGGCATTTAATCAGGTCGAGTGACGGTCAATTAACAATTGGGCTAAAGTGTCACATAAAATAGTAAGGTGATTTTAAATAATAAAGGGGTGACAGTGTGGGTTCAGTGGAATCGAGTGTGTGTCGGTGAAATTTACCCTTTTGTTTTTACCGTCGTGCTATTCACGCGCTGCAAGAGCGTTGATGCCTCGGATTCGCCACGCCTCTCTTGGAACCAGATGAACCGGGCAATCAACGGTTCAAATTGATCCTTGGTTGACACCCATTTTGCTTTGTTTGGGAGAAATGAAAATAGAATGAAAAACTTGTTTGGTTCCTAATTTTGGAATGAAAAATAAGAACTGATTATTTATTTTTTATTTTTTTCACACCTCTCTCCCCCCGCCCCCTCTTTGTTTTGTTCAGGCTGTGTTTGGAAATTGTGGACAGACGAAGAAAGAAAGAAAGAAAGGAAAGTAATTATAAGAGAAATACTAAAGAAAGTTGATTATTTTCTTTTGAAAAATATTTTTTTTATGTTAATACAAAAAATAATCTTGATATTTAAAAAATTACAATAAACTCATCTGAGGTTTGTCTTTAATATAGATGTCCCTGATGTTTGAGAAATTATACTGACACTCCTGAAGTTTCAGGTTAATACACAAAATATCCTTGGAGTGATCAGTGTATTTCAGGAATGCTTTGTGTATTCATTCAAAAC
>BRYE01000024.1:2427500-2430000 GCA_030159115.1 Actinidia arguta var. hypoleuca
AATTTTATAAATTTTCGATACCTCTTCACGATAAAAATCTGAAAATATATTAATTTTATTCTAATTTGAAAAAAAATTCAACTAAAGACAAAAAAAATAATTGTTGTGTAGTATTATTTTTGTTTTTCCTCCTAATTTGAACAACAAAACTTATATTTTTAGATTTATCTCATCAACAGAAAACAAGAAAAATATAAAATTATAGTAAAACTTTGAAAGAAAAAAAACTACAAACAAAAACTCGGATACCAACATAACTAATTTTTTTTAAAAAAAATAAATAAGTTAGGACAAACATTATCTTGATTTGTTTTTTATCGCTTTTCATATTTTAGCAAAAAATAGAAAAAATAAGATTTTTTAGCTAGGTCAAATGATACCTAAGTGAAAGTTGGGAGTAGGTATTGTAGCATCGAGGGACAACATCGTGCTGTGAGAATATTGTGGCCTTACTTTGGACCTTTCGATTTGATCGAACCGATCATTTACTAGGTCTTAGACTCTTGTTAGACAGACAATTCATATAAAAAAATCAGACTTATCACACTAATATCCGAACACATTTATCTTGCAAAAAAAAATGAATAACAAGTGTGATTTAAAATATCTATCAATGTCTTATTATATGGTTACTAGTCTCTGATCAACTCAATTTTTTGTATGAACAATCTACTCAACAAACTCTTATGATTAAATAATTTGAATTGAATTTATGGGCCTACCAAAGTTGATCAACAACTCTCAAACCCCCAATCCGTGGTCATGTTTAGTGGTCCATTGGCTTAAAGTAGTTAGAGTCATAGAGAGTTTTTATGCCTCCGACGCCTAGTTTGGACTAGTATTTTTAAATATATATATTTTTTTATTTATTTGTGTTTTTTTTTAATATAATTTTTTTATTTATACTTTTTCGATTCTTCTTCATGAGATGATTCTAAAAATGTAAAATATTTTGTTCAATTTAAAAAAATAAAACGTACAAAAGCTAAAAGTTTAGTTAGTTTGTCAAGATTTTTTTTTATCTTTTTTTTTAATTCAATGAAAGTTTTTTATAATTTAAGATTCCTCTTGTCAAAAGATGAGCGACCGGAAAAATATAATTTTTTTACCAGCAGTTAAACAAGTTCATTAAAATAAAAAAATTCAAAAAAAAATCCTAAAATATATATATATATATATATTTTATCTTTGGTTAGTTTTTTTTAATTCGATGAAAGTTTTTATAATTTAAGAATCCTCTCGTCAAAAGACGAGCAACCGGAAAAAAATCAATTTTTGATCAACAATTAAACAAGTTCATTAAAAATTCAAAAATTATAGCCTAAAAAATCAAAAAAATTAAAAAATTAGGCCAAACTTGTCCAAAATATTTTTCTTATTTTGGTAAGATATTTATATGAAAATCTACACTAGTGACTATAAAGTGGTCAAGATCTGATACATCAATGTCCCCTTCTGGTTGGTGAACGTGAAGCGTCACACTTGTCTGATATTGCGTGATGAGATATTTCATTTTTGGATAAATTTCATCACCGATCCCTGTAGTTTTATTAAATTTTAATTTATTTTTTATAGTTCTAATTTGAACAATTAGCATTATGTAGTTTTAATTTTGTTTTAAAAGTTTGATAAAAAAAATAAAAAATAAAAAATAAAAAATAAAAATAAAAATAAAAATAAAAATAAAAAAATAAAAAATAAAAACCTAAATTGGCTAAACTAAGGCTCTGTTTGATAATGCTTAAAATTCAAGTTTTTTTTTAAGATTACTATCTACAAATTCAAGATTTTTTAGTTTTTTTTTCTCTACTTTAGTTAAAAATAACTAAAAAAAAAAATAGAAAAACAAAAAAAATATTTTTTATTAATTTTTTTTACTTATAAGCTTAAAAAAAGTAAATTGAAAAGTTGGTACCAAACCAAACTTAAGTTGTCTCAAAATTGTCAATTCACATTGAACCACATCTAATTTCAGCTGATTTTTAATATTCTAACGATTACCAAATGGAATTAACTCTCTTCATCACTACTCCTCAGCTATAAATAAGGAGATGCGTTAGCTAGCCTAATTCGTGTGTGTGTGTGTGTGTATATATATATATATATATATATATATATATATATATAAATAGTCGTTTTACTTTTAGAATTTTTTCAGCTTTCCAAATCTTTTTAACAGTTTGAACAATTTTCTTTGTATTTTTTGTTCTTCTTAACGAGAGGAATAAGAAAAATATAAAATTTTTCATATAATTTAGGAAATTATTAACTAAAAACACAAAGAACTCTATTTTTACATGTCAATTTAGTTAATTTTTTGTCATTCAAGTGAAGTTTGTTTTTCTTCCAAATTTGAAAAAACATAGACATTTTCATATTTTCTTGTCAATAAAAATCATAAAATATTTAATCAACCGGTAAAACAAAGTTACTTGAAATGAAAAAAAAAAAAAAAATTAACTAAAAAAATATCAAATAACACTAGGCCAAACTTGGTCTA
>BRYE01000024.1:2452500-2457500 GCA_030159115.1 Actinidia arguta var. hypoleuca
GAAAGTTATATTTCAAAAATTTCTAAAAAAAATGTATTTTTCAAAAAATATTTAAAATATTTTTTTAATTCTTAAATATTATTCTCGATAATAAATAAATAATATATATTTTAAAAAAAATTATTGAACAAAATTAATTTTAAAAATGAACCAAAATAAGTGAGAGTGGAATGGTCGCCCGGGATTTGGGGAAAAGATTGTCTTTCTTAGGACTTCTTCAGGACTTACAAACTTGGACTTGGACTTTGACGAGACAGAGAGAGAGAGAGAGAGTGTTTGATGATAAGAGAGAGTGAGTGTTTGTTGATGAGATACTTAAATGGGAAGGGGAAGATATGTTGCTATGTTTGACCGTCCCACAATCTTGAAAGAGTCCTTAACAAGACAGTCCAATCCCAACACTGACCACTTAAAAAAGAGACATTTTTATTATTCTTAGAGTAAATTTTAATGGTGTTCGAATCTCAAATAATAGAATTTATTATGTTTTAATATAGATTATAGCCAATACGTATACATGTGTTATTCTTTCATTAAAAATATTATTTCAAAAGCACTAAATAATATCTCATTTAAAAGACACCACTACTAGTTATTAGAGGGTTGGAATTATTCAGTACTCTCGAAGTACCATGTGTAACTTATATATTATACTCCCGATCAATTACTAGCGACAAATTTTATAAGTATAACATGATGACTCGTATTTATTTGATAATTGAAAATAACATAAAAGTAATGTCACATGATACTTCAAAAGTACCTAATAATTTTCTGACATTTTAGGAGGTGGCTAGCTCTCTAGCCACGATAATACGTTTTTTATTTTTTATTTTTTTTATTGAAAACATGTACCAAAAAAAAATATTCAACAATATTACTTGGTTACAAGGATCATATATATTGTTCATCATGTTTGGATAAAGTGGAACGTTACATGTTGGTAACATGGTCAAGTGGAAGGTTGACCATAATTAAGGGAACAACTCCAAAGTTACAAATTTAAATCTCTTTATCATTAATTTTTGGGGTCAATTCATACAAGACTCTACTCTATCTTCAATTGAGTCATCTGTTAGTGAACGGCGGGATTGATCTTCCAGATAAGTCTGTCTTTTTGGCTGGATACTGAGCTATCAAAAAAAAATCATGTTTATTAGACATATTTTAGTATCCTTCTATTGATCGGTATTTTATTTAATGTAATTTTTTACAATATTAAAGTTCTAGATAAAATCTCAATATGAACAATTTGAATAATTAAAATAAGTTCAAAATAAGATCTAAAATAATTGAACTGCACAATGTAGCTCAAAATTTGGACTTTAGAGAACCTTCGTGCAATGAAGATCTAATTTTGCCTATTTTGTTGCACCATTTTCATTTTGAATTTAGTATAAAGATGTCTAGATATATCTATTTCAATCATCAATCACGTATTTTTGTGATGAATTACAGTGAATATGTTTTAAAATTATTTTTGATAACAAAACATTCATTCTTTATATATATATATATATATATATATATATATATATATATATATATATATTATTCGTTGTTAAACGAAAAAGATTTGGGAGAATTTAAAAATATTTTTTTAATATTTTTTTAAAAATGCAAATTTTTGAGAAAATTTTAAAAAATAAGTTTCGAAAACTATTAACCAAATAAATTGTCTAAAATTATTTTGAAAAACTAATTTTAATAACTAAACCAAATAAAGTACTTTTAAGATATGTTTGAAATCTTCTAGATGTTATTAATTTCTGAATTAGATCAGTTCATATGAGATTATATCTCAGTTTTAATCGGACCCTCCACTAATGGACAGTGAGATTGATCATCCGAATTAATTGATCATTTGACCGGATACTAAGTTATAAAAAATATATATCTATATCTATCTATCTAAATATAAAAATAAATAAAGCTTCTTTGAGAAAGAAGAGAGTGGAGGCACACAATCCAATCCCGAGGAAACACACACCGGATTCTACGCCCCAACCCTCTGGTCCACCAATGGCAGATAGCCACGTCAAATTCTAAGAACTGTTGCCACGTAATAGTCCCACATTCCTCGGACCCACACCTTGGACGTGTCGATCTGGAGAGAAAACTACTATGTCCACGTCAGCATCGACTTGTACGGGCTACGTGTCGAACAGGGAGACATGACTCGCGGAGCACGTTATAATGATGATGAAATACGAGGTTATGGTCAGATGTACGGTCAGGATTTGGCTGTAGAATGAGGGGGCTTGCCGCTTGCGGAGATCGGAGAAAAGTTAAAAAAAAGGTAAACTATGTCGATGGTCCCTAAAATATACATCTCGTGTCACTTTGGTACTTCTTATATCAATATTCTCAATTTTATCCCTAATATATACGGTTGAGTTTTATGTCGTATTTTTCTAATTACATATGTTTTCTTATAAGTTTTTTTTATTATAAAAAAGGTCTTAAAATTTTTTATAATCTTTGATATTGGTAGTATATCTGACTTGAGTTAGCAAATGTGATTCTTTCATAATATACTAGTTATAGAAGAATTTTATCGAGTCAGATCTACATAAAATATGAAGAACTAAAATTTTAAAGACCCTTTTTTATAATAAAAATACTCATAAAAAATATTTATAATTAGCAAAGAACTACATAAAATTTAATTAGATATATTAGGAACAGAGAGAGAAAATTAGTACATAAAAGACTAAAATAAAAATAAGGTAAATATTTTAAAGATCATTTGTATAGTTTACACACACAAACAAAAAAAAACTAGGTTGGTAAACCACTTAAAACAACCCAAAAATTGATTGTTGAATCTTCATTTAGAAATTTGAGGGGTTTTAAAAATATGTCTAAACTTAATTTGTTTAACAAATGTAACCGATTTTAAATGAGCTAATTATGAGTTGAGCTCTAGTAATTTCAATTTATTAAATAGTATAAGTTTATTTAATTGAGTAATAGATTGTTTAAATTTAATTTTAAAGCTTAATGAGCTTAAAAAATATATTTAAACTTGATTTGTTTTCTGTAATAACATAACAAATTAATCTCAAAAAAGTTTTTTATGAGTCAAATACAGGTACAGTTCGAGTAGTTTGATTCGTTTATCAACCCTGTAAAGCACAAACAAGAAAAATTATTAACATATATTTGTACATACAAACTCACTCACATGAATACATAGACCAACTCCATGTTGTAGGTCTCATTCATCCACTTAAAGAGTTTATAGAAATATTAGTAATTGTCCGTGTTCACGAGTACTATACAAAAAAAAATATTAAGCGTACCAGTAAAATTTTACAACCTAAGAAACATAAAATATATAAAATTTTCTTTTGTATTTGAGTTAATTTTTTTTGTCTACTTTATTTTTTATCTTTTATTGTCTTTAATGAATTTTGTTCACCGATTAATCAATATTTTATATTTTTTCGATTCTCTTGATATAAAGAGTCTAAAAATATAAAAAAATATATAATCTATGAGAAAATTTACTAAAAATAAAAAATATCTCCAAATTAAATATTTTTTTTATATTTTTAGACTTTTATCGTCAAAATAATTAAAATAATATAAAATTTTGATCAAATAAAAAAATTATTAAATACAAAAGATTCAAAAATGAGGGAGAAAGAAATATGTGTTTTAAATTTTTTTTGTGGGTCCACTAAAAAAAAATCAAGTGAGTAAAAAATATGCCTAACTTTAGAGGTATTTTGTCTGTTGGATCAAAATCTATGTAGACTTCACATCTTTGAGAAGAAGGAAGTGTTAGTTTTAGGGAGAAAAAATAATCTCAGATGAAATCTCAGCCATTGGATTCACTCATATAAATTTCAATCGTAGATAGCGGGAGATAGATTTGAGATTTAAAATGAGTTATATTTTATAATATAGATGTGTGTTGATAGCATAATCCAACATGTACGTACAATTTTTTATTAAAAAAATTTAAAAAAAATAATTTTATACAATAAACGGTAAGAAAATTACTTTTTCCGCCCCCCCTACAATACGCCCCTCCTTGTCCCCCCCTTGTCCCCCCGGTAATTTACCGTTATGCCCCTCCCCTTTTATTCTTTTCTCATCTCTCTCCCTTCTTCTTTTTAATTAATTTTTTTTTTGTAATTTTTTTATCAGCTTTTTTTTGTTTATTAAAATTTTTTTTATTATCATTTTTTTTCTTTTTATATAAAAATTAATTTTTATTATATGTTTTTAAATTTTTTTTTGCGTTTTTGTTTTTTATTTTTTTTTGCTTTTTTTTAGTTTTGTTTAATTTTTATGTAATTTTTTTTATTTTTTATTAAATTTATTTTTTTTCTTTATAAGTTTTTTTTTCTTTTTAGATAAAAATTAAATTTTATTACATGTTTTTAAAATTTTGATTGCGTTTTTTTTTAGTTTTTTTTAGTTTTGTTTAATTTTTATGTAATTTTTTTTTTAAATCAGATTTATTCTTTTTCGTGTATCTCTTTGTTGTGTATTATTACATGTACTCTTCTTATTTTAATTCATATTTTTATACTTTTTATATTTTTTATAAATAATAATTCATTTTTTTATACTTTTCTAAATTTTTATAAATAATGACTCTCAAAATCTATAACTAAAAAATAAACAAAAGGTCATAATTAGAAAAAAATAATTACAAACAAATAAAAAAATAATAAAAAAAAATACAAAAAAATGAAAAAAAAAATGAAAAAAAATGAAAAAAAATGAAAAAAAAAAACTGGAAAAAACTAAAAAAGAATTAAAGAAAAATGAAGAGAGAGAGAGAGAGAGGACAATTTGGTGTGTGGGGGTTAACTTTGTCATTTCACATGGGGACAATTTCAGCCCCCTGTCAGAGGGGGTTTGAAAAGCAGCTCTCAAACGGTAACTAGCAAAACTTATTTACGGCGGGTGAAGTGTTTTGATGGTACTGTACTGGATGCTAATCTAGTGCGACGCAAACAACAACTTCAAGCGGTCAAAGT
>BRYE01000024.1:2525000-2532500 GCA_030159115.1 Actinidia arguta var. hypoleuca
CTATACACTTATCTTACCCTTAGACTCGGGTACCCTAGAAAGTAATCTAAGTTAAATAAAAAAAATACACAATTAAGCAGAAGGCTAATTGTGAGAATTGTTGACTATAGGACCGAAATCCGAGGGGTCGTTGCCTTGGTCTGAAAACAAGTGCATGTGGAACGCGGGGTTAAGCACGAGGTGAGTCTTGTTACATTTTACATAGCATAAAAGTAACATACTTTATATTTTGTAAATGAAAGCATAATTTGTGTTTAAAACTGATATATTTTATATTTAAAAACATGTTTTATTTTATTGTACCATGACATTATGAAAACGATACTTGCGAAAGTATATTTAAGTCGACACATAGTTCATATAATGCTTTGTTCGCTAGGGGAAGAATATAGCGTGGTTGATGTAATAAGGAGATCATGACCAGATGATTGTTGGATGAATTCATACCAAAAAAGTTAGGGTCGCTCCCTGTGTCCTGGTGTTCATTGAACGGTTAAGTGTGTCACAAGTTGTCAATCGTAAATAAATTTAAAATTAGACGTATAGTCAAGGAATAGTTGACGTACCTGGGCCATGATTACATTTGTATCTTGACAAATAGTCAATGGTTGGCCTGTTGAGTCATGAGTCCCGTGGAGGGATTGATTATATATTGAATCTTGACAGATAGTTAAGGATTGGCCTAGTTGAGTTATGAATTGACAAAAAGTGATTTCGTGTTGTCTTTAAATGAACCTGATTTTCATATGTTTTCATAAGTGCAAGTATGTTTTATATAACCTGATTCACACTAGTCTAATACTTAAAACGTTGTCGAACATAACTCATTTCAGGTGATGAAAATGAGGAGGAATGCGATTGAGGGCAAGAGACCCTAGCGTGCTGATTTTTGACAGTTGTATACTATAAGGACTTTTTATGTTTTGAACTATGTATAATTTTAGAACTTGTATAGTTAAGCTGATACAGTAGTTGTTGACGGTTGTGCCGATTTGTGGTCAGAACCGTGTTGACTTTTGTATGACAAACCATGTTGATAGTTGTATATATTTACATTCGAGTTGAATGTAAGGACAGTGTGTCCATTTTATTTAAATGTGATGTGTCAGCTCTAATTTTATTGGATGATTTTCGCTTATGTTTCATTCAAGCAATCAAACAATGTATGTTGAATGATATTAGTAAATCTCTAAACTGAGTTAGTTATAAAGACCTTGGTGAGATAGTACTTCACTGACCGGTCATATGACACATGTATTATTGATGGACCCAGTGTATAATGGGTCAAGTCATGACATATATAGTTATAAAATTATCTTACAAATTATCTAACCATTGGTGGTTGAAGTAACTGCAGACAGTCTTTGGTTGTGATGACTCAGCTGCGACTGAGAAATAATGAGTTCGGTCGCTAGAGTTATTTTTAAAAAACGGCTCTCCGACGGTAAAGTCAAACGATCGGAGAATCAATATATTTGTAGAGAGTGTGTGTAATTTTTTTGGAGCTGAATTCGCATGCCCTTAAGAGAATAAGGATTTACCTTACATAACTCAGTTGAGCGCATGCCTATACGCACTAACTGTTGTGTCAGTGAGTAGGCGGTTGACCCGGCCATACTCCTAGGGCCAGGTTGGTAGCTTGCCATCATGCTGTCGATATCTCAATCAAGGCATAGGGGCTGTTACAGAAAATTTCGTCATACAAGTTACCTTTTGTCCCCTGATACGTCTTGGGATCACCAACGACCGATGTCCACTAGCCAAATTTTAGTGCAGTTACCCTACCAAATTTGTTATAAAGCGACAACTCGGAAGTGATGTTGGCCTTAGCTCGGATAATGCCAGTGCTTGATAATATCTTGACTGTGCTACGGTGCAAGGACCCCCGAACTTGCTTCATAGAGTTAGCTTGGCGGCGGTATCTGCCCTAACAAAATCAGAATATATAATTGTGTATTTTATTCCCTTACAAGTACTATTTTGCTAACCTCATCAGCTGGTTCATTGTGGGAACTGTCCGCTGTATCTTTCCAGGAAGCATCTGAGATGGAGAAAGAAGCTGGAGTTATCCAATTGGGACATTCTCTCTCTCTTTTTCTTTCTCTAACAAGATTCGGATTCCAATTCACAATGAAATTGAAAGCCACAATGAAAGAGAATGTGGATAAAATTTTGTTGATTGTGATGACACATATATATGAGTGCTAACAATACATTCATGAATATGAAATCAAATACTGAGGGCTAATTAGATACGTTGTTAAAAAATCTAGTTTTGTGTTCACGGAATTACATGTTCGAATTCCCTCTGTACCATTAGACGTTTGTCTGGTTGTTAATTTCAAAATTTCAAATTAATCTCTCTCGGGCTCAATTGGGTTGGGCAGGAAGAATAGGCTATCAAGAAAAAAAAATATTTCAAGAATATGAAATCAAATGCTAAGCTATCAGCCGGTAAAAACTCTAGTATAGTGTTCACATGGTCACCCGTTCGAGTCCCCTTAATACCACTAAAGATTTATTTGGTCATTAACTTCAGAGCTCTCAGATTAATCTTTTTCGAACCAAATTAAGCTGGGTGAAAATACATGATTATAAAAAAAGAATATGAAATCATCATGTTCCATTTGGTTGCACAGAAAATGATGGGAAAAAAGGAAAGAAAATTTTTGGGCTAGTTGTTAACGTGTTGTAAAGAAAATACTTGGGCTACTTTAATCATACTACTACCTTGTATGTACATCTACAAGAATATATGTAAACACATACACATATGATACCCAATGTCAAATAAGAAAAATAAATAACATAAATGGAAGAACAATAGAGAGAGAATACACGTGAGTCTACTACGTTCAGTGAGATGCTTCCAACACCCAAAGAAAAGGGATAAATTTCACCATTAGTTCTTGTAGTTTGACTAAAGTTTTTCTTTGATCCCTATAATTTTAATTTAAACAATTATAATCTTATAATTTTAATTTAATTTCAATGCAGCCCCTGTATTAACACCTAGTAACAATTGATAGAAAGTAGCATGTGAAAACTACATGGCCATCTTTAGGGACAAAAATAAATTTTTGGTCAAACTAAAAGGACTAATGGTGATAAATTTACCCTCTAAAAGGGGTTACGTGAGTTGAATGTGCTCACTTTATATCCAAATACTTATTGAGTATTGAAGAAATGATAATATTAGAACCAAATTAAAACTATATGATCTTAATTACTCATATTGAAATTATAAGAACCAAAGTGGAACGTTTGGCAAACTATATGATCTTAATTCCTCACTTTGTACTCTCAACTATATAAATTGTTACAATGAACCACAACATTCAACGTCTATTTACAAGTGGATGAAAATTGTCACACCACATGTTGACTTGATCCAGATTCATGGACAACCTATATTAACATCATAAAAAATATCTAAATTAAGTATTTTTTTTATCTCAAAGTAAACGAAGAGAGAGAGAGAGAGGGGAGAGAGATATTTAGAGATCGAACAAGGTAAAGACAAATCGAAATTAGATATTTTCTATGAAGTTACCATAGGTTGCCCTTGAATTCTAGTCGGGTCAACACGTGACGGCCTAACTGGCAAATTTTGTCTATTTTGTAGACGAACGTTGGATATCCGAGTTGATTACAACAATTTGTATAGTTGACGGTGCAAATTGAGAAAATTATTAGTTAGGGAGGCAAAGTGGAAATCAACCAATACTTTGAAGGGACAAAATGCAGTTTACCCTACTAATTTTAATTATGTATTTTGATGATATAAAAAATAGGATATTGTGCTATATTGTATACCAATAGCTAGAAAGGTCGAGATCACAAACCATCTCTGGAGAGGTCTCATCATTTCCAAAAGCTACTCCACTTTTTGTTTTGGGCTTTTCGTTTTATATATGTTTAGAGAGAGAGAAGCCAGTTATGAGTTATGGCCATTGCCAATGTCCTTGTGGTGTAGCAATGTCCATAAGTCATAACTGGCTCATACATATATATGGTGAACCGTAAAATGCCAATGTTCTTGTGGTGTAACAATGCCCATAACTCATAACTGGCTTCTATATGAACCAAGGGTCGGTTTGAACTTCACCAATATTGCATACCAAGAAAAATAGTTGGAAAAATGAGATGTGAATTTGAATGTGACTCGCATTATACTACTTTGAAATCATACATCTTATTCTTTTTTTATCTTTTCTTGATGGAAATGTAGAGTATAGTTTGCAATACGTGGGTCCACTTTACACCTACTTCTATAATTCGAATTGTTAATCTTCTAAACAAAGTTAAGATATTTCATTCAAAAAATCAAATTGATTGAAAATCGATAATCATCACATGATCAAATCACGGTCTATACTAAAAATAATATATATATTTATTCTTCCAACCAGGAACGGATACAAGATTTTAACTTTAGATAGACGAATATGCATATAAATCATAAAATTTATAACTTACATTGGAAATATGTACAATATTAATTAATTTTAATATTGAGATGGCGAACATATATAGTTTGAAAACATTAGTTGCTAATATTATTATAAAATTAAAGTTTTTTGGAAACCTTAAAGTGGTGGTCGTCTCCGGCCCATCCTAATTCCATTCTTGCTTCTGGAAAAAAAAAATGATTCATCCTTGTTTCAAGAAAAAAAAATTCGATCATGTGACTACCAATACAGTAATACTCGATCAACGTGATTTTTTGCATGTATAATCAACTTAGCAAGTCCTACAAGTATGTAGATACTGCGAATTACCGATTTAACTAGGTTCAAAATATTATCAGACACACAACTTGCTAACTTTACCATATTAAAATTTATAATCTAAAGTCTAAATCTTAGGATAAGGAAAAGGTGAGTCCAATTGCGTTACCATCATAATGGGTTAAATTGAGAGAGAGAGAGAGAGAGAGAGAGAGAGAGAGAGAGAGGATAAGATGCATAGAAAAATCAGGCGTGTGCATGGACCTAGTTGGAGTATCAACTTTACGAGAATAAGATAAAGAAGAATTGCGAGGGCGGTTCGTGGCATATATAACACATTTTTTTTTTAGAGTTGGTGAGGTACAGAGAATGTACAAATCTCCCTCTCTCTTATTCCTTCTAAAAGAGGAAAGAGATGTAAAAGCTGAGGAACATATTACGTGCTCGCCTTTTATTTGCTTTTGTAGATACGAAAAAGAAAGAAAGAGAACGACCCACTCCCTCCAAAATCCAAAAGCCACCGAGCATAGAACAAAAAATCCACCTCAAGTGTTTGTCATTTTTGTTAGGGTAAATTACTTATATACCCTTGTACTTTCACTAAAATCTCTTACTTTGCATCAATTGATCGTCAATTAGTTACTTATGTTTGGGGCGAGTACGAATATAGTCGTTACGTCCATAAATTGCTCAATTAAGTGACGGAAAAAGATCATGTCACTTACAGAATAAGGACATGTGACCCCTAATTAGACAACATATAGATAAAAATGCCACATTAATACTTGACTTAAAATGTAATAAGCTGATAGATTATTAACCGCTAGCTCATCTAAAAACTTAAAAGATATTAGAGAGAATAACAATTTGATTATATATATTTTCAATACGGCTTCTCATGTATGACTAAGCCCTCCTTCGTAAGCATGTCAAACACAGGCAAGTAAAAATAGGTAAGCCATGGTGTTTCAACATAGGATCGGTTGCATTGCATGCTCCAATACCATAATAAATTGTTGATTACCAACTTACCATAAAGAGAGGAACAACTTTATCCTTTATGTTCTCATTAGGAAATGACTAACACAATTATAAGTAAAGAGTGTAAATTAAGATTTTAAAAAAGTATAAAAGCGCACTGTGTAATTTGCCCTTTTGGTAACAGTACAAAATGCAATTCACAAGTGCATAAGACTATTCACCTAGGTAAAGGTAATTTTCACGTATTGTGTTCTTCATCAAGAGAATAATTCCGCCAAGTTTTTCACCATTAGTCATTGTAGTTTGAAAAAAAAAAATCACTTTGGTTTTTATAGTTTTAATTTGATCAACTAGAACTCTATAATTTCAATCTTGTTCCAACGTAATCCTTCCATCAATATTCACAGAGAATTCCGATGAAATCAAGTACACGAAGCTCACCTGTCCATTTGTTTTACCACCATTGGTCCTTATAGTTTAATCAAAATTTCATTTTGGTCCCTAAACAAGGCATGTGACTTTTAATGTGCTCACTTGATGCTTAAATTGTTAACGGGTATTAACAAGAGGACTACATTTGAATCAAATTGAAACTATAAGGTCTTAGTTGTTGAAATCAAAATATAGGGACCCAAGCATAAATTTTGTCAAAGTAGGGGACCGATAGTGAAATTTACCCTTCTAATTAATATCATTCCATGATTTTGTATGATTCTTTATCTAATTGGCATTTGCAAAAATTCTGCATAGATATTATCCTTAAAAACATTATATAGTGTAATACGTGCATGGACGTGGGGTCCTTTTGATATTTTCCTAAACTTGACAATTTTGGTGAATAGAGTATGTTCCTATACCATCATATCTAGAAGTGGAATACCCCGGGTCAAGACTTGGGCCCGGGTTGGATTGGGCCAGGTCAATTGAAAAATGCCCTGGCCCAAGCTCTGGGATTTTGGGGCCTTGGACGCAGGCCTCGAACATGCCTGTCATTCGGGTACGCTTGGGCTTGAATATTAAATTTTTTCTTTTTTTACTTGGACTTGGGATTCTACATGTTTTTCAATCGGGCGGCGTCAGAAAGAGTTTTAAGCCGAACTTCGGATTTCAACCTCTAGGCTCAAGTCCTACTCGATATATATAGGCAGTCTCAGATTCAAGCCGGACTAGCCTTCTTTGGTTTTAAAAGGGTTACAAACCTTCAAAACACTTTTACACCCTTACCAATGAGCAATGGTCATTCACTTTTGTAAATGAATGAATATAATTTCACTTCCAATTTAATTAGAGGGTGTTTCTTATAGATGAATGTATGTTAAAATTGATAAATACCCTATTAATAATCATCAAGTAGATAGATCCCAAGTGGGCTCTCTTTCTATATATATCCAACTTTAACCAAAAACGATACGCTATATGATATGCTTAGAACATTGCACGTACATCAACCACGTGACGCAAATATTCGGTGTACGTCTTCATCTCAGCAATATTACCATCCTATAAACCTTTGTTGACATTCCCCCTCCACCCTTCCATAATCGTATAATCATTTGTAATAAAGCTGATTTCGTACACAAATAAAAAATAATAATATATAAACATAAAGATTATGTATACACAAAAAATTTGTTTTTGAGAACTCGGTTTTAATTAAGAACTGATTAATTCGGAAGACCAATCCTATCATTTACTAGAGGAGGCGACCCGATTAATGTCGTGACAAAATCTTGTATTGACATGTCTAACTCAAAGTCCAGACCACCAAGCCAACTCTTGAATTTCTATA
>BRYE01000024.1:2535000-2537500 GCA_030159115.1 Actinidia arguta var. hypoleuca
TATACTTTAGGTGAAGTGTCAATGTAGCCATTTCGGTAGCTTTCTGCTCTATTAAGGGCCACGTGTCAATATATACCCTTTACGTCTATTATATTTACAAAGTTTTTTGGCAAAGGCAAATTTATTCTTTATATACTTCCTATCCAAGAAAGTTCTTACTATATAGACAAGATTTGTAACAATTTATATAGAATTTTTTTTAATATTGTATACATTATTAGCTAAGATATTGTACACCCTAAATCAGACTCTGTTTGGCACCAATTTTTTTTAGCTTTTCGACTACTTTTTTGCTTAAAATAAGCAAAAAAGCCAATCAAAGTTATCTTTTTTGCATTTTTACTTTTGCTTATTTGCTTAGTTTTAGTTAACGTAAAGTCAAAAAAGCAAAAAAATAAAAAAAATACCTTTTTGATAACAAGATTATAAAAAAAATTGGCTTTTAAATATTACCAAATGGAGCCTCAATCATGGTTTTGTGTTTGACATTTGAATATAGATTTTGTCCCTTAAAATGGCATGAAGAATTCTTGTATTTGATTCTAAAAATAAATAAATAAGAAAATGATTAGTAAAGTAGGAAACTTCATCATTGGTTCTTGCAGTTTGAACAAAGTTAGGACCCTCCAATTTTAATTTATTTTTAAGGTAGTCCCTCTGTCAATTCTGTTAAGAATTTGGATAAAAAATAAGTACGTTAAGCTCACATGATCCTTTTTACGGGCTAATTTTATCACTAACAGTCCTTAGATTTTAACTAAAGTTTTACTTTGGTCCCTATAATTGGTTATATGAGTTTGCACGTGTTTTCTTTTCGTCCAAATTGTTAACGGGTATTGGAACCAAATTAAAATTGTAGGGTCCTACTTGTCCAGATTGAAACTATAGAGACAATAGTAAAACTTAGGTCAAACTACAAGGACCGATGGTGAAATGTACCCTATAAAAAAACTTAGATAGTTTAAGAATTGGCAGACCAACACATCTTATCACATTCTGCCGAAAGCTATCCTTTTGTTAGATTACGTCTTTCTTGAGTGAGAATGAAAAGGAGGTGATGGTGAAAAGTGAAAAACATGTAAGAATGTTCTACTTATATATATAATATAATATTTATATCATTACGTTCAACGTTGAAATTCTAATAAGGAAAGTGGACATTTGACAGTTTGTTATAATTGAATTTATGTTTAAAGTTTATTAGCAAAATCAAAATCCGAAGAACATAAAAATGGAGTTTTTTAAAAAACTTAAAACAAAATCTCGAATACAGCTTTCAGACAAAAAATAAAATAAAAATCAAAGTAAACACTCTAAAAAACCAAAAAAAAAGAAGAAAAAAATGGGCAATTTCAACTTTTGTGGTCATCCATTTCCAAAAGAAAGCTACATAGGACACTTGTTCCATGATGGAATTTATTCCATCTTATCTCATCACATGGAAAGGAATTGCAAAGATATACTCTCCACCATTTTTAGATGCGTGTGTCTCTATCTTACAAACCACAATTGACTAATCACTTAATTCCAATGGTAGAGATTGTTGGGATTTTTTAAAGTGTATTTTAAAAAATATATTGAGTATTTCTCCAACCCACATTGGTTAGGATGAGAATCTCATCACTTTATAAGCTATTACGATATATTGGGTTTGTGGGTTTGTGAATGTGGGTGGAGATTGAGCTCGCGCGCACGAGACCAAGCAACCTCGGGGTGCAAATCCCCAAAATTGGGCCTCCTCACGTGCCTAAGAAGTTTGGTTTGTTTAATCCTATGGTTTAGATTCAAAGTTTAGGCGTTGTAGATTACATCGAGCATGAATAAGGTTCATATGTAGTGCATGTTTGGCAAAATTTATCAGATGCAATTTTTATTTTTTTTCTGTATTGAAAGGTGTGATATAGTATTTGACACAACTTCTGCTTCTACTTCTGAGCCAAAATTAACTTACAAAAGCTGAAAATGAACTGATTATTGGTAGAGATCAATTTTGAAGTTTTTCAACTTCTACTTTTAAATAAATAATTATAATATAAGTTCATTTATACCAAACATCCTCATATACTTTTCTAATTAATTCTTTTGCGTATACAATGTCGTTTTTGAAAAATAGCAAATTAATTCAGTTGTATCACCCATTTCAATTAAATCTGAGTTTGGACTAGTTTTTTTCCTTAGATTTTTTAGTTGTTGTTTTTTTTGTCTTTAATAAATGTTTTAAACCGTTAGATCAAAATTTTATATTTTTTCAGTTCATCTTAAAAGGGAGAATTTGAAAATGTATTTTTTTTTAATATCAGAAAAAAGTTCACTAGAGATAAAAAAAAAAAAAAAAACATTTTATTCAACAAGTTATTTAAATTTTGTCTTCAGCGGCTTTTTTAAAAAAAATTGAACAAAGTCTTTACATTTACCGAAAAAATATATAATTTTGATCAAACGTTAAAAAAAATTACTAAAAATAAAAAAAAATCAAAATTAAATCAGTTATAAAATCTCA
>BRYE01000024.1:2580000-2582500 GCA_030159115.1 Actinidia arguta var. hypoleuca
TTGAAAGTAAAATAATAATAATAAAAAAAATCTTTAAACTATAAGTAGATGAGATATTTAGGTGCTTTTTTTTATTACTTGGATATAAGAAATTAGTGTGAGTTGATAAATAAAAATAATAAATATATATTATTGATGCAAGGTCACAACGGAAACTACTATAAATGGCTAAAGAAAAGGGGTAGAGTGTCTTCAAGCAATATTGCACACTAGATTGTGAGAACAAGTAACTGATGTCATACTAGAAGCTGTTTCGGGTCTTGCTATTTTTTGTAAAGTAGAAAGATCTAGATGTAAATTTCGTTAGCGGTGTTTAGATTAAGAATTTAATTGAGAAAAAGGAAAAAAAGAAATGGAATAATTAATAAACTCAATAATTAATATTTTTTCTTTTCTTTCTTTTCTTTCTTTTCTTTTACGAATCCTCGATTCAAACATAACCCTAGCATTCAAAGGAATGGAATAGTCATCGAGTCAATGGTGATATTTTCCTTTATACATTATAGGTTTTGGAGATTTTATGGTGCCTCCAAGGTGGTCAGGGGTGGAACCAAAATTATAGTTTGGGGGCCAAAGTATAAAAAAAAATATAATATATTTCAAGGGGCTAAAGTATAAAAAAAAAATCTTCAAATAAATTTTATAATTTCTTGAAAGTCAGGGGGGCTCCAGCCCCTGCTGGCCAACCCCTGGGTCCGCAACCGAAGGTGGTCCACCTCATGTCTATTTTTATGATTCAAATTGTTAATTTTATAGAGCTCGATGAGTATATCACACATGCAAAAAAATCAAGATCATATGTTAAGTAGCCACATAATTTGAGTACATTTATTTTGAGAAAAATGAATAGAAAATATATAATTTTTGAATAAACTATAAGACAAATGTCATTCGATCATATAATTACTAATATTCGATTGACTTAAATTTTTATAGATGTTATAGATTACGAAGATGAGTCAATTTATGATATTTTTTTTATGTTCAATTTATGATTGTGTTGGCCATAACTATAAAAAAAGACAATTAATTTAGATCTATTTAGCTATAGGTCTATTACCATGGGTATATAGTTATATATAGGGGTAAAAGTGTACTTTTATACCATTTGTTAATTGCAGTCAGCCAACAATTCTAACAGGGAAGATCAGTATTATTCCAAAACTTTAGAGGAGGTCAGTGTATTTGTCAAAAATATCAGGGGAGGTTAGTGTATTTATTTAAAATATTAGGGTAGGTCAGTGTAATTTACCCTTTATGATTTGGATAAATATAGATAGTGATATTGTATAGACAAATATATTTTTCCCCAAATGTGAGATAAACAAGGGGCAAGCAATCCAAAACGTCACGACACGTGCATCTCTCGTGCGCATGCGGACAAACCGCAACAGCATCAGCAACCCGGACCAGTTCAGTCTCAACCGGTGTCCCGAACCCGGTCCACACCAAAAAATTCCACATACTTATCGCCGTCTCCTCACACGCAGTCTTCAACACGCTACGATGTCACCCGAATTTACCATAATACCCCCAGCCAAAACCACGAATCTCGGCAATACAATTGGAGGGCAAATATCACTTTGCCCCCTTGTAGTTTGGGCTATGTGCGCATTGCCCATTGATGTTTAAAAAGCCATCACATTACTCTATGTAAATTGTGAACCTTACATTGTCTCGTATTTTATCCAAACAAACAGCAAGTGCACTTCATTTTCTTATTTAGAGACTGAACCTTGTTTCTAAAACAGAGATACCCTCGTAAAATGTTTAGTTTTTTAAAAGATTTTTCATATCGTCTTTTTTTCTCTCTCTATGGTTTTTCTCTCCTAATTTCTACACCGTCATCGCTATTCCTCATTTCTCGACATTACAACATCCCCTATTCCTTCCCCCATCCCTCTACTGCATGTATGTGTATGTACTAGTGTTGATTGCCCACACAAAGCATCTGCATAATTAATTCTTGAAATAATTTTTTTTTTTTTTTTTAATAGGTACTGTAACTATGAAGTGGTTATTGAAAGCTTTAATTAAATGAGTATTTTTGACATAAAAATATGTGCCACCTTCAAATTGTATCTACACTAAATGGGGGATTTCCTTATAATTATAGTAAATAGATTTGTGCGACGGTGTGCACCTTTGTGACTGAGGTGAAAAACAAGAATATTAAGGTCAATTTATATGTTTTATTGATAGATGTCAAATATGTACTTTAGTTCACAAACTTTAGTTATTTTTAAACGTCAATGAAATGATTTGCACATGGCCTAAACTATAGGAATAGGGGGGAAAGTGAAATTTTCCCAATTACAAAAGCAGACGTAAATAGAGCAAAACAACAAGGGCAAATATGTACAGGTGGTCCCAAACAAAACCCCCATAATTCTTTAAATTAGAATCCCTCTCTCTCTGTCTCTCTCTGTCTCTCTCTCATTCTCAAATCTCAATCAATTATCATTGCCATTGCAACTTCCTGGAACCATCTTCCCTCTCT